>JADRCD010223547.1:0-10246 GCA_019843815.1 Montemys delectorum
CACTGAACTTGATGGAAAAAATATATACAATTTTAAATGGTCCTTTGATGATTATTACACAGATGTGAAATAAGATCCCTCAAATGAATACCAGCCCGAGTAGTAGTTTATATACACTAATGACCAGAGAGAGGCTCACTAAGTGTGCTTAGACGAAGGAGCAACCTTCTTGCCTCAGATGCCAGAAATACATCACTGAAGAGCAAGAATCCTGTCTATTTCAGACAAGATCTACTCCAGGGGAAAATTCCATTCAGGGTTTTACACAGGGGCGGGAGATGGTGTGCATTGTTACAGTGTAGTTGTCCCTAAGACACCAGGTGACCATAGAACTGTTAATCATTACTTCAGACACCGAATCTTTGCTTTCATTCATTTGGTTAATCAAAGCATGCTGGGCTCTCTTACCCACTGGGAAACACATGCCACACAATTAATTTGACTGCAGGTGAATTCACAGGAATGAAACACATTTCCTAAATATCAATTTCTCCCAGGCATGAGTTTTGTTTATAACATAGTACTGCTCACAGCAGTGTAGCACATTTCCCATCTGTGGGACTCATAATTTTAAGACAAGTGTAGGTGTTGAGATAGATGCTATATACCCTGCCCCAACCTACTTGGTTTTGCCAATTTTATCTCCTAGATAAAGAATTCCTCCTAAAGTATGACCAGGGAAGGTACAGTACCAATCAGTACAGCTTCTGGAACAAGAACCTTCCAGAAAGAATCAAATGTAGGGCGTTGAGTATGTTCCCCAGGTGGGGAAATGGGAGGGTGTACTATTACTTCATCCTCTTTCCTGCTTTTTTGTTTGTTTGTTTGTTTGTTTGTTTGTTTGTTTTTAAAATCTGGTTTGGGCTCTTACATTCTTTTAAAAAATTCATATTTTTACTTTTATGTTGCTGTTACTTCTTTTTATGTTTTCCCCAAACTCTCCCTTCCTTCACCACCTGGAACAGACTATGTGTTTCTTCCCTTGGCATCTGTTTCCCCAAATCACATGGAGGCAATGTCCAGTGAATCCCTTCTGGGAGGTGATTCTGGAACTCTTATCCAGTACGCAAAGAGATGATTTAGACAACCACACAGGTGAACGGCTTGACCTTGTCACTCAGGTTTGTCCTTCTTTTTTACAATTGAGAACCTGTAGCAGATCTTCCTGTGTTCATGACTATTTATTTCTTTGACTATTAGAATTTCTCATTCATATAATAAATGTGTTTAATTTTATAAGAAACATCATATATAATGTAATATATACATATAGTTTTCTTATGTGTATGGAGGAAGGTATGTAGAAACTAGCTTTCATCTAAATTGGCTAGTGCACATTGACAGGCACAGTTACATTTTGAAGCAAGTGTCCAGGTTGATAAAAATAATTCCCAATACAGAATCCTTCAACAGCAGAATTACATGTAATTATGTTATTTTTACAACACAAACAGTAAGAAAATAGCACATAAATATGAACAATATTATAATTTAAATTATATCTTACATTCTTTTTAAAGATTCCCATTTTTACTTTCATGTTGCTGTAATTTCTTTTGTGTTTTTCCAAAGATCTTTCTGTCTTCACCACCTGAAACAGTCTATGGATTTCTTCTCTTGGTATCTCTGATTATAATTTAGATTATTCTGGCTAGTAATGAGACTTGCAGTTTTTCCCCTGCTGGACAATCCATAGTATTGTTCATAAATTTTTGAGACAAGATATCACTATGGAGACTATGCTGGTGTCACAGAGATCCTCCTGCCTCTGTCTCCCAAGTGCTGAGATTAAAAGCATGTGCCACCATATGAAGCTTGCTTACCAGCTTGTAGGAAGTGACATCTTAGTATAGTTTTAATTCATTTTTTTTGCTGATTAATTCTTGAACACATCAGTATTGGACATTCATACATCTTTTCTTTACAAAAGGCCAGAAGTCCTTGTATACCTTTATTTGATAAAATTTCTATTCAAGCATTTTGTCCATATTTATGTACTCTTTTCTTACTGTTGAGTTGTAAGAATAACATAACCAAAATGTACTTCTTCTTTTGAAAGATTCTGTATAGGGAAATTTTTTTCTCAATCTGGACACTTGCTTTGAAATGTTACAGTGCCTGTCAATATGTAGAAAACAATTTCGATGAAGGCTAATTTCTGCCTTCTTTCCTGTTTATGCTACATAGAAAACATTCTCACATACAGGGCAGTACAGGTTTTCTCCTGTATTTTCTTCTGGAAGTTTTATAACATAAACTTTTAAAATTGGCATCAGTTATTCCTAGGTAACCTTTTAATTTTCAAATTAAATTTTTTGACAGTTTCATACATGAGTGCTATATTCACATTATTTCTACCCTTTTCCCCTAGCCAACCACTCCCATGTTCCCTGATCCCTCTCAAACTCATGATCTCTCTTCTTTAGTTATTATTGTAGGCAGGTGTGTGTGTGTGTGTACATACGTACGTATGTGTGGATGTATACCCTGCTGAGTCCCTTCAGTGTTGCTCATGTGTGTGTGTGTGTGTGTGTGTATGTGTGTACACGTACGTATGTATATGTGGATGTATACCCTGCTGAGTCCCTTCAGTGTTGTTCATGTGTGTGTATTTAGGGCTGACTACTTGGAATTGGATAAGCTATCGGGGGCTCATCCCTAGTGAAGACTCTCTCTCTCTCTCTCTCTCTCTCTCTCTCTCTCTCTCTCTCTCTCTCTCTCTCCCCCTCTCTCAGTACCATTAATTGCCTGTTGCTCTTCATCTGGGGGCAGGTAGCCTATGAGAGATCCCCCATCTGTGTTGGCATGTCAAGCAGTGATGTCATTATGCAGGTCTTCTTTAGGTGACCGCATTCTTTAGATTTCATGGGAGAAACTTCTCTTTCATATATAGAAGATGCTGTCTCAAGCAGTCCTCTGGCTCCTATAACCTTTCTACTCACTTCCATGACAGTCCCCAAGCCTCACATGTAGCAATTTCACTGTAGATCTATCAGCTGGGTGTAGGCATTCCAGTCTGCTGTTCTCTACATTTTGGCAGTAACTGTCTGCATCTGCTGCAGAAAGAAGCTTTGTTGGTGAGAGGTAAGAAGTACACTTACCTGTGAGCACAAGGATAGGCTTTTAGAATGGAGTTAGAAATGATATTCATTGTATGATCACCCATAGGCATATACCCAATGTTTTAAGAAAGTGGCAGGCAGCCAGACACTCAGGAGGCAGAGGCAGAGGCAGAGGCAGAGGCAGAGGCAGAGGCAGAGGCAGAGGCAGAGGCAGAGGCAGAGGCAGAGGCAGGTAGGTCTCTGAGTTCAAGGCCAGTCTGGTCTACAGAGACAGCCAGGGCTACATGAAGAAACCCTGTCTTGAATTCTTCTCTCTGACCCCAGCCAAAAAATGTGGTCCACTCTAGGATCTGTGATCTCATGAGGCTGTATTGTACCATTGGTAATATATTGGTGAGCTGGTCATTCTGTCAATCTATAATCCATACAGAATTTTTAATGAGGCATTTTTTTATATTTTGTGCTAAATATTTGAAATCAATTTTATACTTAGTGAACATCTCAGTTTGGACCAGTCTCATTTCAAATCCCAGCTACTTCTCTACATGGACATCAGGAATAGTGGGTCTCGGGTATGAGGAAGGAATGCTGGCCCAAACATTCTCAAGTGCCTTCTTGTTTACTGAAGTATAATTCTGTGTGTGTGTGTGTGTGTGTGTGTGTGTGTGTATACATACATATGTATATATATATAGTATACATACAATGTATAAATATGTAATATATATGTGTGTACAATTAAATATAATTATATATAGTCTGAAGGATAATTAAGTAAAACTGAGAAGTTGGCACGTTATAGATATTTCATGTTGCCCAGTGAACAGAAAAATGATAGGAGCTGAAGGAGGAAGGCTAGTTAAGTACAAGGAAACATGAATGATACATGGACCAGAAGGCCACTGAAGTCTGCTGTACATGGGATAGCCTTTTCCATATCTCTGAAATTCTTTCTTTTCTTTTTTTAAATTTTGTTTTGTTCACATCCCTTTGCTTTTTTTCCTCCACAATTACTTATAATTTTTCTGTAGCCTAAAAGATGTGAGAAATAACAAAACTGACAAATGTAACCCCTACCCTTGGTAACACACTGTAGATGAAGTATTTTAAAAGGGAACACTTGGATGATGAACGTTACCCATAAAATAATAACATATATTTTAAAATACAAAACTAAGTGGTACCTGCCACCTAGCAGTTAAAGGGGAAATATCCTTTACTTTGGAGACCCAGTCAGATTGAATTAGGGAGGCAAGCAGGTTCCTATGATACAGTCAAGGCCTGTGCTTGTTTTACGGAGCTTTTACCACTCTAAAATGTAGACTTAAAACACTGCCCGAGTTCATCTTCCCATGGCTCTGCAGTATGCTCTGTAGGGTGAGTTTGTCTTGCTCTCTGTGGCACCAGTGCCACATGGGGACCAGAGGTTCTAGTTTTAGGGAGTCTCAGATGACTGACAGGTGCTGCCCACACCCAGAACTCTGCGGTCGTTGTTGACCAGGGTCCTCACCTCAGACCCCTTCCACATAGCCCATGTGGTTAGACTGGGCTTTTCATAGTCTGTTCTTTCCTTCTTGAAGTTCATACATCTCTCTGAAGGACTTCCAAATTCAGATTTTAGCCAGTGTTTCCTAAAACCCTTCAAAAGAGCCCTGAGGGAGCTCCTCAGCTCAGCTCAGACATCGCTCCCTACACACCACCCCAATCTCTCCAGCTTGATGTTCACAAACTGAGCTCCTCATCTGAGAATCTTAGGTTTGTCCATCCATCTTGCCTGGTAACCTGCTGATGTCCAGCTCCTGAGTGCTTCATTCAGTCCTTCACAAACTGAATACTCACAAGCCCATTATCCAAATTAAATTTGATCCCCAGACTCCTGGTTCCCACGAATGTCATGTTATTTGGAATCAGTCTTTGCAGATATTATCAATTAAAGATAATGCTATAAGTGTGAGGCTTTATATGATATGATTGGCAACCTTATGAAGAGAGGAAGATCTCACAAAAAAGACCCATGTGCAGACAGAACACCCATGGGACAACAGATACAGGGATTCATTCACACCATTGCAAGCCAGGGGCCACTAAGTTCTGATGGCTGCTTCCAAACATCAGGAATAAAGAAGGTCTCTCTCCTACAGGTTTCAGAGGGAATCCAGACCCAGCAACACCTTGGCTTTGAACATTGAAGACTGAGAAACAATGGATTTCTTCTGTTTCTAAGCAACTAGTTTGTGGTACTATTAAGGCAGCCCTAGGAACAATGATTCATTTCTATTTGAACTCTAATGAATCCTTCCTCCCATCCCTCTTCCTCCTTAAATGCTGCCTTACCATTTCCAATTTTCTCTTTAATGTATCACAGTAATTTTTTTTAAACCTAAACTCAATCTCTTTATGTCTGATTAATAACATTTACTGGTGTCCCCTGTACAAAGGATGAAATTTGAATCTTCAACCTGACCTTCAAGGCCCTTCAGATGTTCATCATCACATCTTGAGCCTGTGCAAGTTCATGTTTGGGTCTGTCTGCACTCACCCTTTGCAGTCTACCTCCAGCATGGGATGCACATTGTACCTTGTCTACCTGGAGAGCTATAGCTTTTTCATATCAACAGTCAGGTGAGAGCTCACCTAGAAGTCTTTCCTAACCCTGCCCTGCAACCCAGGAAGGATGATATATTTCTTTCTGCATTGCACACACACAGCATCCATCATATATCTCTGATAGCAACTCATGATGTCCTATTCTGGCTTGTTTGGCAGGAGACATACCACTTTCATGTCTACAACCTCAGGACCTTTGTCTGACCCACTGCAGATACTTAGTGAAGATCTGTTGAATGAGTGAGCCAATGAGAGGGCAGAGAATGTCAGAGTCCACATTGAATATTCAAGTGATAAACCTTCAAAAAAATTTATCCAGTTAAAGTTATGTAATCCTTTGTACATAAGCTTGTTGCAAAAACTAAGTCAGTATTTGTTAATGATATAAACAAGGTAATAAAAAATACCCATAAATCCTGACCTTTTAGTCATATAATGAAAAATGCCTGCTTACCTGATATATCCCTGAAACATTCTTACTTTGACACATAATTTGTTTAGAAATTTCTAGAATAAAAGGATAGAGACTATCTCTCCATTCAAGCAACAACACTGGGTGAGTCAGATTTGACTCTGATTTCAAACAAGAAAGCAGCTTCCTTTGGGTCAGAGCTAGAAGATGTCTGTGCCAACATATGGCTGAGAGAGTGGTGCTTCTTGAGTACTAACAGAACAGAATTAATTCCAGACAAACACCAGGGGGAGGGTGTTCTATTTGATTTCTTTTCCAAAAATTAGGTGGATGGTCCTTCAGGTGCAATTTAGTACTCACATGCTCGCTGTTTTCATGGATTTTAACACCTACTTAAACAAACATGTAGTCATCTATCTGAGAAGAATGTTTCCTGCCAAGAAACAAAATTCCCCAACAAAGGAGGATCACCTGCTAGAATTTGTGTAGGTTAGGAGTTTGGGCATCAAATGATTTTCAGGTAACTTCTCCATTTATGAACTGACAGCTCTTTTTGACCCTCCCCTTGCTGCCTTTAGACTTGGGCTGAGATCCTCCAGGGAGGTGATGGAAATACCAAATCTGTCACTCGTTCTAGCCAGACAGCACATTCTATACAGTGTTCTGCTGCCCTATATGAACCATCATCTTTGTCCTCCATGACTGGCCCCACCAACTTCTCCATCATATTCTGGTCCAAGCCCCACTTTAAGATGAAAGTTTCAAGGCATTCCTTGAGAAGAAACTTACTAGCTCTGAGTTTGACCTCTGTGGAAGCCACTGACTGGTCATGAACTTGGGCATGAAGCCAGCTTTTCCTCAGATCAAACAACTGCTACATAGTTTTAGATCCCAGTGGCCTTCAACAAAGGGATGATCACATGTGTGAAATATAAGTTGGTAGGTGTTAAGTGATCTCTTCCATGCACCATTCTTCTAGAAGAGCTGGAAGCAGATGGGTTCTTTGAAGAGTACCTCTTGTCTTCACTGCACTGCACATCCACTTAACAGCTGTCACTTTGTACTCAGACAAGAGAGTCACTGCACTGTGACCTGGAAACTCATTACAGAGAAGACTTGTGTGAACTTGATCCTCTGTGAATCACGGTCTGGTGACAGAGGTTGGCAACAATCAGAAGGCAGAAGCTGGCAATTTCCATGAGCTACAGAGAAGTCAAAATGTGAATGTCTCCAACATGCCTATTGGATGGCTTTCAGGGTCAGACTGACACTTGATTAGAAATTGAAAACTTAAGGCTGGAAAGATGACTCCATGGTTAAGAGCATGGGCTGTCCTTTCAGAGGACCTGGATTCAATTTGCAGCACCCACATGGAGACTTCATGTCCAAGTTCATGACCAGTCAGTGGCTTCCACAGAGGCTAACTCAGAACTAGGAAGTTTCTTCTCAAGGATCTTGAAGCTTTCATCTCAAAGTGGGGCTCAGACAAGAATATAGATGGAGAAGTTGGTGGGGTCAGGCATGGAGGAAAGATGATGATCTTTGTCAGGCAGCAGAACCTACATTTATTTCCATCACCTCCCTGGAGGATCTCAGCTCAGGTCTAAAGACAGCAAGGGGAGGGTCTAGATCTGGTGCCTTCTTTTGTGCTTTGTGAGCACTGCATGCATGTAATACACAGAAGTACATGTAGCCCAACATTCACACATAAAACAATAATTTTTTAGTATTTATCTAGAGCAATGGTTTCAGCCTGTGGGTTGCAACTCTCACAGAGTTCACATAAAAGACATCCTGCATCTCAGATATTTACATTGTAACAGTAGCAAAGTTACAGTTATGAAGTAGCAACAAAATAATGTTATAGTTGGGGATTATCACAATATGATGAACTATATAAAAGAGTTGAAGCATTAGGAAGGAATGCCAACCTTGTTCTAAAAGGAAATGCAACCATGAAGAAGAGACACAGAATGTTGCCAAATGAAGAGAGGTTCCAAGCTCTGGAAATACTTATTTAGAGGAAAGATGATTCTGGATACAGCTATGACTTCCTGTGATGAGTGGAGCCATCACATGTGGCTCCAGAGACAGAAGCTGGACTCAACAGAATGTTAAAAGAAAAATGAGTCTGGCTCAGTAGAAGTAAAACAGTTTCTACAACTCAGGCTTAATAGAAATCTCACACCACCAGCTGTTTACTGAATAGCTGTGATGCTGTGGACACTGAATGAGGTGTTCTATATGTTTTATTAAATTTACACTTTCAGTTCAGAACAACAAACAGCTCTCACATTAAGTCCACTGGGATAACAGAAGGAATCCTAAAACAGGATAAATTTACAATACTCTGAAAGTCATGGAGTCTGGGGCTAGATGAATAAACAGGGATTTTAGTAGATTTCCAGGTGACACAAGGAAAGTAGTTGCCAACAAATGAAAGCCCCAGAACAGAGGACTTGGCCAAAAGAACATACTTCGGGAGTGTGGCAGCCAAGTTGTCCCTGCAGCCCCTATGGCGACTCATTAGTAGGAAAGAGATCAGGAGACAGATGTGGGCCTTAATCACTGAACAATCTAGCCACTTGCTCAAGCACATTTCTGCTTTCTAGCTTTTTGGGGATAAATCATCTTCCAGCAGGCATGGATCTCAGTTTTGGGCTTTGCTGCTAATCACAATAAACCTCCTGTCTTATAATGAGAATATTGATACTCCTTTCTGGTCTTCACATACCATATATGGTCATCTTTCACCTAAGTACTCTGTACCTGTAAACAGCTCCCAGCCAGCCTTGTGCATGGGGGTAAGTACCCTGCTGGAGAAATAGTGGGGGACAAATGTGCCAATTGCCCCCCAAGTAACCTTCTTTCTTTCCTTAATACACAAGGATCATAAGCATTTTTGAAGATCCAAGATAAGAAAACAAAAAAGAATAAATGGAGAGGTGGCTACAAGCATTAGGACCTGAGGCTGAAAAAAAAAAAAATAGAAAGGCATGGTGACACAGAGACAGGTAGATCCCTGGGGTTTGCTGAGCAGCTGTCATGGTCTACATGAGGGTCAGGGCAGCAAAAGACCCTGTTTCAAAACTGAGGTGAATGAGAAATTACATCTGAAGTTGTCTTTTAATTTCTATGTGTACCCATAGATGGCAAATGCACACGTGTGTACACAGTTACACAGACACACATACACATGGGCACACACCAAAACAAAATACCTATGCAAAGTTTGAAACAAAATTTTAAAAAGAAAATCTAGTATAAGAAGAAGCAGAGCTAGGATGAGAGGGAAAAACTTAAAAACCAGACTTCCTAATAACTCAGAAATCTGAAGTAAGATTTTTGTCTGTGGAACATGAGCAGGCTGTATTAAAAACAGGATATTTAGAAAGTACTTACTTAGGAATTAGAAGTGTAATTTCTGCTATAAAAATGTAATATCTACACTAGATAATAGTGTTAAGGAAAACTGTCAAGAGCATATGTAAAAGAAAGTAGCTATAGAGAGATGACATAACAGGCCAAATAGGGTGTCAGCATCTGCCCCAGAAAAGTGTTCTAGTTAACAAAAAGAGCTCACAATGAAGGCGATTTCAAAAAGAAAGAAAGACAGGCAGAAAGAAAGAAAGAAAGAAAGAAAGAAAGAAAGAAAGAAAGAAAGAAAAAAAGAAAGAAAGAAAGAGGGAGGGAGGAAGGAAGGAAGGAAGGAAGGAAGGAAGGAAGGAAGGGAAGAGAAGAGAAGAAAAGAATGGAAGACAAAAGAAAAAGAAAAGAAAAAAGAAAAGAGGATTCATATCTTTGGTATAAATTATCTTTTTCAGAAATTACACAAATGGGGGTTCAGTGTGTACAGTACTTGCTTTACAAGCATGTGGGCAGGGTGGTGACTCATTGGCAAGCCAATCTAGCCAAAGTGATAAGATCCTGGTTCTATTACTGGTCATGTGTAAAAGATAAGATAAATAGTAATTGAGAGAGACATTCAGTAGTCACTTCTGACTTTGCCATGAATCTCTATGTGTAGATGAGCTTACCTTTCCCACATGTGTATAGCATACATGTGCACATACACATCTATAAAAATAAATGAAAATACACATACAGATGCAGCTATATAAATTTTCATTCCACTCTTTTCACAAGGAAAAACAAGAGCTTTCAT
>JADRCD010223548.1:0-20459 GCA_019843815.1 Montemys delectorum
TGGGAGTCGGAACCCCGGTGCCTGGAACCCCGGTGCCTGGTGAGGGTAGGTCTGATTTGGAATCCCAAGCTGGTGTGTTTGGATGTAGGGCCTTGATTGTCTCTCTGGATTGGATTCTGGTGTGCCCGCCTAGCTTTTGTGATGTGTTTGCTTTGCTCCTCAGAAGTGTCTATAATTCTAGCTTATTTCCATGTGCCTGTTCTTCTAGAGTTTGTACATTTGAGACCAGTAACAACTAAAGTAGCTTTTTTTCTGTCTTCAAGATAAGAAAGTTCCCTTCCACCATCATCCCGTGTACATTCAGTCACCTCCGTCACTCCTGCGTTCTCTCATCCTCGTGCTTTTGTTCTCACTGGTTCCGGGGTGCTGGTGTACTGTCTGGGGCTGGCTGTGATGTGGAAGATGGCCAGTGACAGTGCCCTCACAAGAGCTGTCCCCTTTTGTTCCAATTAACCAAAAACCCAAGTATAATGAGTCCTACTCTAAATCATAAATCAGTTAGGCCTGTGTCTTGGTTTTATGCACATGTCACAGGTTTTTAAAAAATACATTTTTTTTTTTTAATTATAGCATGCTGGACTATGATACAGAGAACCTGAACTCTGAAGAAATCTACAGCTCTTTGCGTGGAGTTACAGAAGCCATTGAAAAGTTCAGCTTCCGAAGCCAGGAGGACCTAAATGAGCCAATCAAACGAGATGGCAAGAAGGATTGTGATCTTGTGAGTATCCCCGCCAGTGCATGGCTAGCTGGCAGTTAAGTGGCAGCCACTAGAGACTATCTCTGACTCAACTCCCCGGAGACAGTGTGTGCTGTTCTGGTGTTAAAATAATAGTAATTTTAGAGGCCTAAGGCAGTTTTAGAACATTTCAGAAGAGTGGTTCTCAGCTTCTGTCCTTTGTCTTGGCCATGTTTTCATTCCTGCAATGTCAGTAAAGTACTTGCCACACAAGCAGGAGGGCCTGACTCCTGTCCCTAGAACCACAGTATTTTTAAAGAACAGTTTGGTGCGGGTAGTTGTGGTGAAATCCCAGCACTCAAGAGGTAAAGGCAGGTAGATGTCTGTGACTTAGAGGCCAGCCTAGTCTCCAGAGTGGGTTCCAGGATGGCTGGAGCTACACAGAGAAACCCTGCCTTGAAAAACAAAAACAAGCAAGCTGATTAAACGCTTAGCATAGTGGGATGTCTGAAAGCTCAACTCCAGGGAGCCACAGGCCCTAGAGCAGTGGGTTGCCGAAGACCACCCTGCTTGTCAGATATTTTCCTTACAATTCCGAACTGTAGCAAAGTTAGTTAGGAAGTAGCAACAAAAATAATTTTATGGTTGAAGGTCTCCACAATATGAGGAATGTTTTAAAGGGTGGTAGCTTTAGGAAGGTTGAGAACCACTGCACTAGATGAAAAGAAGTTAGCAGAGGGGCCAAAAATCCCCTGGGCTCTTGAGTTGAGATGGTGTGATCTGGTCTGAGAAGGAAAAGAAAATGGGCGAGTGTGCAGCAATCTGCTCAGAACATCGTGGACTTCACTGTGGGTGGGTGTGGATGGCAGAGCCTATGGATCAACTAAGCAAACTAATCAGCGGTGTTGGGAGTTTAGGTCAGTGGCGGAGGCCAGAGTAAAGACTTGAGAGGCACTGAAATGATGGGAGGAAAGCCAAGGGGCGAGGCCATACTTCATATGTTTAACAAGTACAAAAACGCCTTGATAAGAACTGAAAGGAGTAAAACTTGACAGGAGAGAGTAAAGAAAATGCACAAGAAACCTTATATTTCCAAGGGCCCCATGAAGGGAGGGGAGGGGACAGGTTTCAGGGATGCAGGAATAGCGAGAGGGAGTTAGAGTTGAGACACTAACATACCATACAGCCTTCAGTTCCCAGCACCCAAATGAAGCAACTGCCTATAACTCAAGTTGCAGGGGAGCTGATGTCTTCTTTTGTCTCCCAAGGGCTCCTATACATACTTGGGTGCACATAAACTCACACAGGTGCACACCAACTCACACACACAGAAATTTTAAAAATCATCACGCATTTTCTGCAACTCTGCAGTGCCTGAGATGTGTCTCTAGATGGCATAGCACCTACTAGAACATTATAACAGAAATGGATGGATGGATAGATAGATAGATAGATAGATAGATAGATAGATAGATAGATAGATATTTTAGTGAAAAGTTATTAGATTTATTTTATGTGTCTGAATGTTCTGTGTGCCTGTGTATGTGCCTGATTCCCACAGAGTTCAGATTCCCTGGAAGTGGGGTCGTGAGTGCTTACAAGGCACCAGATGAATGCTGGGAGCCACTTGGATCCTCTGGAAGAGCAGCAAATGCTCTTAACCACTGAGCTAACTTCTGCCCACCCCACACCCCCATTAAATAAATAAAAGTTTAAGAACATAGTCTGTACAGATTTAGTTTGGATACCAGCCTTTTAATGAGTATTCTGGTACATATTTGATTGACTCCACTGAGAAAGAGCTTGTGCTTATGAAGAGCTGACTGTATTTCAAGGAGGGGCTGTTTATTAGACAACATTGCCAGAAGAAGATGACTGGCATAGGAGCAAATATCAGAGGTGGAGCTGTGTGTGGTTCAGCAGTAGAGCACTTACTTAGCATCTTGAGGCCTGGGTTCAATTCCCAGGGCCATGTTTGTACACAGAGATCAAGATTCAGTGCCCCATGTACCAGTGGCACTGTCCTAGTTTTCTTTTCTGTTGATGTGATACAGATTAACAAAACAACTTGGGAAGTAGCTAGCTATGTTAATGCCAACTTGACATAATCTAGAGTCATTAGGGAAGAAGGAACCTCAACTGAGAAAATGCCCCCACCAGATTGGCCTATGGTACATTTTCTTGATTGATGATTGATGTGGAAGGTCCAGCTCCCTGTGGGCAGTGCCACCCCTGGGCTTATGGCTCTGGATACTATAAGAAAGCAGGCTAGGCAAGCCATGGAAAGACAGCCAGTAAGCAGTAAGCAGTGTTTCTCTGTGACATCTGCGTTCCTGTCTCTGTTCCTGCCCTGAGTTCCTAACCTGACATCTTTTGGTGATGGAGTGTGACCTCAGAGTTGTAAGCTGAAATATCTCTCTCCCAGGTTGTTTTAGTCATGGTCCTTTCTTGCAGCAACAGAAACCCTAATTAAGACAGGGAGGAAAAGGTTTATTTCATCAACAACAATCGTTGAGAGAAGCCAAGGCAAGAAACCGGAAGCAAAAACTGGAGCAGAGACCACTGATGAGCACTGTCCTAGAACTGACTCTGTAGACCAGGCTGGCCTCAAACTTAGAGATCTACCTGTCTCTGCTTTCTGAGTGGTGGAATTAAAGGCATGCACCACCACTGCTCAGCCCCATGGCTGTCTTATACAAGCCAGGACTACCTGCCCGGGGTGGCACCACCTCTTCAATCAAATTAAGAAAATATCTACAGACTTGCCCACAGGCCAATCTAATGGAGCCATTTTCTCAACTGAGGGTCCTTCCTCCAATGTGATGCTAATTGTGTGAAGTTGACACTTGGCTCAGAGGGCAAGAATACTTATTGCTCAGTTCAGTCAAAGGTGGGGAGAGAAAGGACTCTATGAAGTTGTCTTCTGACTGTAACACCTTATACACACACACACACACACACACACACACACACACACGCACACGCACTATTATTATTACTGTTATTACTACCACTCCTACTACTACTATTAATTTTCTAAAGAAATAGTTCCATTAAAGTGCTTAGAAAATGTTTTTTAAGATTTTTAAATTTTAATTTAATTTAATTTTTTAAAAAATGTTTCCATGTATGAGTGTTTTGCCTGCATATATGCTTTGCACCCACAGAGGCCAGGAAAAGCCATTGGGAATCCTCTGAAGCTAGAGTCCTGTGTGGGTATGAGGTACTCATGAGTGTTGGGAGGTGAACCTGGGTCCACTGCAAGAGCCGTTCATGTTCTTAACTGCTGAGCCATCTCTCCAGCCCCCTTATAAGTTTCTAAGTACTCTTTATAAGTGACATTTCATTGTAGCCATGCTGTAGTTTTTAAGAGAGCTACAAAGTCACCCATAAATTACCTACTGCTCAGAACGCTGCTGTTAAGGTAGGACCTTTTTGGTCCTATTTTGTGCAGTTCTATCTCTATATTAATTTATCTTTGTATCCTGAATGTAGTTTTAAATCTTATTTGTGGATGCCAATGAGAAAAGCATTCTACATCTTTCATGAAGTATATAAGTTGTAAGTGTGGGTTCTCACGGGTATCTGTACACCAGCACTTACAGTACCATGAGTCACGGTGCCAAGGTGAACACAAACCCAGTGAGTGTGTGTATAAGCCGGCAGGTGCATGGGTAAAGATGTGACAGACAGTGGTCAAAAGGAAAGAACTCTGTGCTGGGCCATGACCTAGCTGAACTTTAAATAATGCCAAGTGAGATAAAGCCACATTCAGAGAGGCAAGTATTTGCTTGATTCCTTTATATGAGATACCTAGCATAGACAGGTTTGCAGAGAACACAGTAAGATTTGTGAGGCAGGGGAGTTGTTAGCTATTAGGAGTGGAGTTTTTGCAGGGATAAATGAGGTGTTTGGGTGTACGTGGTGTTGATGGTTACACAACATAGTGAATGTATTTAATGTCACTGAAGCATATGATTATAGATGGTTGAAATGACAGGTTATGTGTATTTGCCACAACTTTTAAAAGCATATAAACATAGAATAAGAGTTGTATCTTGTTAGCAGCACAAATACACTTTTGTAGGAATCTCCATATACATTCTGGATTCCTGGAACATCATGTCCAGATGGGGAAATAGGCTGCCCATTGCTGGCCTAGACTTGTCCACATAATACTGTCGTGTGGGGGCTGAACAGGCTACTGTGCCCAAGGTAAAGGCCTGATACCATGTCTAAGTGTCTACTGCTGTGGTAGAACACCATGAGCAAAAGCAGCTTGGGAAGGACAAGGTTTCTTTCTGCCTACAGTTCCACGGCACAGTCCACTCCTGAAGGAAGGCAGGGCACTAGAGGCCACGGAGGACTGATGCTTCCTGACTTGTTCTTCATGGCTTGTTCAGCACACTTTCTTATACCACCCAGAGGCACCAGCCCAGGGGGAGCACTACCTACAATGGGTGGGGCCCTCTCACATTAATCATTGGTTAAGGAAATGTACCACAGGCTTGCCCACAGGCCAGTCTGCTAGGATCATTTTCTCAGTTGAGGTTCCCTCCTACCAAATGATTCTATATTGTGTGGAGTTGACATAAAACTAGCCAGTACTGCAAGACTATCACAAACAAGCCAGAGACCATTGAGAGACAACTGTTAAGACAGACACAGGAGGAAAAACAACATTCAGTACAGATCTCCAGAGAATGGAAGACTGAGAGTGGGAGATAGTCTTATGGCTAAAGGTTAGAGGTGATTTTGAGATAATCCAGCTTAACCCCCATGATTATCTCAAAATATGTACAAACCATGGAACTGATTTGTAGATGTTGAGAGTGCTTTAGGCGCTGAGCTTTTGCCATGGGGATATCATCAAGTTAACTTTTGAGATGCCCCTGCTGTTGGCACTGGAGCCAGAAGCCACAGAAATGTGAAGCAGGCTTCTCAGGAATGGACAATGAGGATGTACCCTTTGATAGCCAAGGAGCTTTCGATTCCATGGTACTGATCCTTCAGAAAACTCAGGAGTTCCCTGAATCATCACATAACAAAGAAAAGGAGGCTCAATATATAAGCAGATGGAGGAATATTCTGCTTGGATAGAAATAGCAATAGTGGGGCTGGAGAGATGGCTCAGCGGGTAAGAGCACTGACTGCTCTTCCGAAGGTCCTGAGTTCAAATCCCAGCAACCACATGGTGGCTCACAACCACCTGTAATGAGATCTGATGCCCTCTTCTGGTGTGTCTGAAGACAGCTACAGTGTACTTAATTATAATAATAAATAAATCTTTAAAAAAAAAAAAAAAAGGACAGGCAACTCACAATTATCTGTAACTCTAAATCCAGAGAATACACTCTTCTTTCTGACCTCCATGAGCACGCTGTCTCTGTCTCTGTGTCTGTGTCTGTCTGTCTGTCTGTCTCACACACGCGCACACTCACACACACACACACACACACACACACACACAATGTTTTAATTAAATACCAGTAGCTGCTCTTTTGTCATCAGCTAGCTCGCAAATGGAACTCTCTGGCTGCTCTAAGAAATTTCTAAGCACCAAAGGAAAAAGTGGGCCGGGCATGGTAGTACAGATCTTTTTTTTTTTTTTTTTTTTTTTTTTTTCCTTTTCTTTTGTTTTCGAGACAGGGTTTCTCTGTGTAGCCCTGGCTGTCCTGGAACTCACTCTGTAGACCAGGCTGGCCTCGAACTCAGAAATCCACCTGCCTCTGCCTCCCAAGTGCGAGGATTAAAGGCATGGGCCACCACCGCCCGGCAATAGTACAGACCTTTAATCCCAGCACTTGGGTGACTGTGTGGATCTGAGTTCAAGGTCAGCCAGGACTGCATAGTAAGACCCCGTGAAAGAAAGAGAAGCAGAGTGAAAGAAAGAAAGAAATAAAGAAAGAAAGAAGGGGGGGGAGGAAGAATAGAGATGAGCAGGTGTGGGAAAAGGTTCTATATTGACTTTGTGCTGTGTTCTAGGTGTCCCGAGATGGGGGAGCAGCCTCACCTGCCACGGAGGGCCGGGGAGGTAGTGAGGTAGAAGGAGGCAGGATGGCTTTGGACAACAAGACCTCCCTGCTCAACACGCAGCCTCCACGTGCCTTCCCGGGGCCAAGAGCACGGGAATACAACCCGTACCCCTACTCCGACACCATCAACACCTATGATAAGACGGCTCTGAAGGAAGCAGTGTTTGACGATGACATGGAGCAGCTCCGAGATGGTTGGTCTGCTTGCCTCCCGGCGCCCCCTTCTATGCCACCTACACTCCTTGCTCTGTCATCCCAGCCCTGTGCACCCTGTCAAACACAAATAGAAGTATGGGGCCTGTCCTGGTCTACCCTTTGCTCAGAATTGCTTATTGAGTTCCTGATGTGCAATTAGGCCTAGGAAGGCCCCTGTGAGCAGAGGCCTGTGTGGGCTTGCCCTCTGCATGCCTACAGTCTGGCCATGGAGGCTCTGCTTCTGGGACTTTGCTAGAATACTACCTGAGTGGAGTGACTGACCAGGCCGTGCAACAGGGCATCTCAGGCATGCTCTCTGTGGAGGCCCTGGCCCACACTGTCCCAGCTCTTAGTCACGAAGGCAAGGTCCCAAGGCCATGACAAAGCTTCCTTCTTCCTCAGCGTGTTCCCAGTCTGTCCCATGCTGTCCCAGAGGTTGGAGGCAGGGGTCTAACAGTACTTACGTGCCTTACATTATGCTCAGCACTAAGCTAAGAAGCATATGCCCGTCAACTCCTGAGATTAGAGGTGCTTATTCTCATTTTACAGATTACAAAATAGACTCAGAAAAATTAAGATACTTACCCAAAATATAACAGGGATATGTCTAGGATTTTCTGTGAGTTCTACATCAAGGCCAATATCCAGGGACAGAGACTGTGGCTCAGGGATTGAGTTGTGCTTAGCACTGTGAAGCCCTGGATTCAGTCTCCAGGACCAACGCTAAAGCTAAGACCAGTGCTCACCAGCAGGTGAGCTGCAGGTGACCAGGTATTGGCTTGATGGTGTTTGTCCAGCAACTTACGTTTTTCTTTCTCCACCTCACTCATTACATTCACTTGCTTTGTTCTAGTACAACTCCACCGTGATTTTTCTTTCAAATTGTACGTGTTCATTTGAATAGAGTTTGAATGGAGAATTAAGTAAATCGGAATTCTAAGTAATTAACCCCTGCCTGAATGCTTTCTGTAATTACGGAATGCTTGGGTTGCTCCAGCCTGCTGGGTTTCAGAGTGAGCACAGTGAGCACACTTTAGACGCCCAGAGGGAACAAAGGGCCTGATACTACAGAGTTCTGGAGTAGAAGACAGCTCTCCAGGTGTCCAGAACGGAAGGGCATCAGGGGTCAAAGCACTCCTGGATTTGCCACATGCTGGTCCCTGGAATAAGGCTGGGGTAACCCGTGCCCGCTGTGACCCGTGCCCGCTGTGACCCGTGCTCTCTGCCAGAAGTGGATGATTTTTTTATTTTTCTTTTGCTTGTGGAGTTGCTTCACTACTTCCTTCTCCGTTCTCGATCTTGACCAGAGGTTAGAGTGTCAGTTGTTTTTATCCGCCACCACGTAAGGAAAAGGAGAAAGGTGGAGTGGCAAGGAGGAATGAGAAGCTGTCCGTGCTTTGAGCATCTTTATGTGCTTGCCCCCTGACCTCAGAAGCTAAAAAAAAAATATGCAAATGGTGCCTCTAGAGAGCACTCTCGATGGCTCGTCTCCACGGTTGGTTCCCCGTGCTCCCTGTTTAAAGCTGAGTTCTCACAGTTGAGGCCTCTTAAATGAGTGTAGACAGGGAAGAAGGTGCCTGAGCCATTGCACAGAGTTCAGACCCCTGCTGGGAACAGTGCTAGTGGAAGTCAGCTAGCTTTTCAGTCTTGAATAGTCTAGACACTTGGATTGCCATTGATTACTCTGTTCATTTCCAAGCTCTGCACATCCAAGAATGGAGTAGATGTTAGGCAGTGTGATAGTGACAGTCTTGAGGGACTATGTGGATAGAGGTGAGAATGGGAGGGCCTTGGGAGGAGGTGTGCACTGGAATGGGCCTCCAGTGCACAGGCAAGAGGCTCTCCAGCACTTAGAGCCTGCGGTAGTGGAAGAAAGTTTACAAAAAGACGAGTCTCGAGCACTTAGCTTCTTTTTCTTTTAATCTCTGTAAAAGTGGAAAGAGGAAAAATGGTAAGGAGGGGAGGAGTCACAGGACACCGAGACATACAGCTTCCTGGCACTCTGCTCTCACAGCGTGGTGAAAATGTCATAGGTACACCACGGGAGGCTGGCAGGGCAGAACAGGAGGGGAAAGCATAGCACCTGTCTCTCAGTGGTAGGAAAGAGCAAGGCAGGAGCCCTCTGACCAACACCTGAGCTACCATTGTATGTCTCCCCAGTGCCCATTGACCACTCGGACCTGGTGGCTGACTTGCTGAAAGAGCTATCTAACCACAACGAGCGCGTGGAGGAGCGGAAGGGCGCGCTGCTGGAGCTGCTCAAGATCACCAGGGAGGATAGCCTGGGCGTGTGGGAGGAGCACTTCAAGACTATCCTGCTGCTGCTGCTGGAGACACTCGGAGACAAAGACGTAGGCACTCCCACAGCCCCTTCCACGTGGTGGAGTTAGGATATCTTTCCTGATCAGGGTTGGCGTTCGTGCCTGCCTTATACCAAATCAAGTATTCATCCGGGCTCCACATAGTTCCAGAGCACTCACTAGCCTACAACAGCCACACCTAAGTCTCCCTGGAACTGGCTGTACACCCAGCCAATGAGACAAACACCTTCCTGAACCTAGATACTGTAATACAGAAATTTCCCAAACTCTACTAGTGTGGAAGACAGTCTTCCAGGGTGCCTCTTCACGGGTTTCACTTTTATTTCATGTAAAAGAAAGAAATTCAGAAGTTTGCTTTTACATTTTTAAACTAATTTATTCAATTGTGTGTTTGTGTGTGTGTGTGTGTGTGTGTGTGTGTGTACACATACACACACATGTGGAGGTCAGAGGACCGTTTGCCAGAGTCCCTTTTTTCGTGTGAGTTCTTGGGATTAAGCTCCGGTCATTGAACTCAGTGGCAAGCACACTTCCCACTAAGCCATCTTACCTGCCCAGAGTATATATTTTTAAAAGCCCTATCAAGTGCTGCCTTTCAGGAAAATTCATTTTGGTTCACCCTGCGCCTGTGTTCGAGTTAATGTTAGCAAGGCAAATGGCAGGTTCCAAAGCTGTATTAATAGTTGTAAAACCAAGCCTTCATTCTGGGGCATTTGAATGTCACAGACAAGGCTTTGAAACATGCCTGGGCCGTGACTATACCCGATTCTTAG
This sequence comes from Montemys delectorum, assembly GCA_019843815.1. Lineage (NCBI taxonomy): Eukaryota > Metazoa > Chordata > Mammalia > Rodentia > Muridae > Montemys > Montemys delectorum. The sequence continues at coordinate 10,004 of JADRCD010223548.1, forward strand.
TAGCTAAGCTTGGTGGAAGTGGGTACAGATAGGGGAAGTGACCTAGTCAGAATCTCACCTCCTGCTGGGAAGCAGGCCACCAACACAGAATCAAGGGACACCTGGGATGGAGGTCATGAGTAGGGTCCAGCTTTCCACATTGGTTTTGCATGGCCTAGCAGAAACATCTAGAGCACAGGGCTGGGAGGTGTTCCAAGACGCCAGCACAGTGAGGGGTCATAGGCCACACCCAGGGTCACAGTGGTAGTGACGGATGGCAGCAGGAAGCAGGGAAGTGGACTGCAGTGAATGCTGCCTGCCCTGGAATTGCTTTCTAACCCTTGGGATTAAAGGCGGGGTTTAGGGGTAAGTAGATAGTGAAGGGTAACAAAGGGCCCACACCAACTTTTCTTCAAAGTACTGTCTGCGGAGGCAGTTATACTTGGCTGTGCTGGGTGAGGGGCCGCGATGGGATGATGTCATGCAGAGGGCAGGGGCTTTGTGTGTGAGTTTGCACAGTGCACAGTTGAGTGACAAGGAATCAGGATGTGCTTCTTGGCTCTGTTTGCAGTAAACTCTGCTCTCTTCTTGAGATTAGGCGTCTGTTTGGAATGGCTTTCCTCCAGACACATGACTGGGGCCTTTAACAGCTTGAGGCCTGTTGTACGGGTGACCTCATCACCCAGAAGGTCAGGAACAAACGTGGGTCTCCAGTTGACCTCAGAGAGTTCACAGCTTGGCAGGCCTGTCCATGAAAGGATCGGGTGCTTTAGGCCCATCCCTGTGCATGTTTCACATAAGGATGACTCATGAGCCCAAGCTTCAGGAAGTCTAGAAAGGACAGGGACTGACCATGAATTAGGTGTGCCATCTTCACTTGATCTGCAGTGTGGGGCTCATTCTAGAGAAACCTGTGCCAGCCTCCCCAGATGCTGGGTTCTGGCAATGCCACCATGCATCAGTACCTGCTCTCTTGGAGTTGACTGTCCAGCAAGCCCATGTGGAGTAGACTTGTGGTCCATGTAGAGGGGCCTGTTGAAGGCCAGAGTGCCTGGAACAGGGCCTAGCCTGTGGGCCCTTGCGTGCTGTGGGCATGTCCTATTGGATGATGTTTGCTTTCCTCTCACACCTAGCATTCCATTCGAGCTCTGGCACTGAGAGTTTTACGGGAGATTCTGAGAAACCAGCCAGCAAGATTCAAAAACTACGCGGAACTGACGATCATGAAGACTCTGGAAGCCCACAAAGACTCCCACAAGGAGGTGAGCTAGCCCTGTGGCCAAGTGCCAACAGGACTGGGTGGAAGAAGGCAGGACCCAAAATGAAATTTCATGCTTATGAGTCTTTTCCCTTTAACTTGGCCTAGGTTGTTTGGAGTAAAATTCCTACTGCTGACGTTAGAGCTGAGAACCCACACACCTAAAATGCTCACCAAATACACCTGAGGCTCCCAGTCCCAGCACCTGAGCAGTCACTGGCTGGTTGCTTGCTGGCATATTGAACCTCTGTGGCTCCCTATTCTGGAGAGGTTAGGGGTGTACAGAGTGTAAGGAGCTATCCTCAAGTGAGTCCAGGGTTGGAGACATGGTTCACTTACTGAATGAAATCCCTGCCACACAAGCATGAAGACCTAATTGATCTCCAGAATCCACATTAAAAAGCCAGTGACACAGTACTGAGTAGGAAGAAGTAAGCATATCCATAGGATTGCTACCCTACTGAGCAAACTGAGCAAATGAGACCCTGTCTCGAAGGAAGGGAGGAGGAACAGGAAGGATGGATGGATGGTTGCACAAGATAGGAGTAGGGGAGGAGAAAAAAAAAGGAAGGAAGGATGGATGGGTGGACAAGATAGGAGTAAGGGAGGAGAAGAAAAGAGGAGGAAAACGATGGACAGCTCCACAAGAATGGTATCAGAGATTGACCAGCATGCATGCACATATGTGTGAGTAAGTCTAGTAACATCTTCCATTGACAAGGACTATGGAAACCAGAATGGTGGATTTAGAACTACAGCAACCTCAGGACGGCAAGTGGGTCTGACCTCACTGAGCCATTACCGCTTGTCATGGTGTGCTTATGGATGAGGCTTATGAGTAGAGCAGTTCTTATATCTGCAGAGAATGCCACCCTGAGAGGAGTGCTTCTCCTGGCCATGGTTTGGCCGCTTGGGCAGTTACTGCTTTGACCTCCTCAGACTGTCATCGGAGGAAGGGACTCTGTCTCTCCCCACTGGACCCATGCCGCACAGAGCACATAGGCTCTAGAACCATCTCCAATGAGTGACTGGGTCTCTAAAATCTGGCCTGGTGGTGTGGTGGTGACACTCACGTTTGAACAGAAGGCTTTCCACTTACAGCAACTCCTTGAACATGTGAAGACCAGACAGGCTAAATATAATCAACTTCATTGTTGCCAGATAGGGAGGAAGGGCCAGAAATGCCTGCCGGGTTCATAGCAGAGTCGGCATGGACTAAGTCTTAGGTCTCTTGTGGGACAAGCTATCTTGCACCAACTTTTTTTTTTTTTTTTTTTTAATAGCTTATTCTTAGTGAAAGTCAATGATGAAACATTGAAATGAAATTGGTGCTATATTATATCTAGGATTCAGGTGTATCCAACACAAAATGATAAAAGTACTTAAAGCCCTAGATCCCCTCTCCCTCTGTGATTATACTTTGTCTTATGTATGTATATGCACATGTGTATGTATGCACGATGGGAGACAAAAGATGCTTGACTGGAAATCAGTCCTTCCCTTCTGTCCTGTGGAATGCCAGGCCAGATATGGAAATGTCAGAAGGTTAGACACACCTGACAAAAGGCAAGCTTGGCATGAGATTAAAGCGAAGTAAGGAGGCTGTGGAGACGCCGCTGCACTTAGTGAGCCCACTGCTCGTCCACAAGACTCAGGTTGGATTCCCAGCACCCAATATGGCAGCTCACCACCATCTGTCACTCCTGTCTCGGGATCTCACACCTTCTTCTGACCTCCAAGGACACTAGGCACGGCATGGTGCACATACATATGTGCAGGCAAAATATCATACACATAGTTTTTATTATGATTAAATTTCTAGTTAACTAAGCTGATATTTAAGCACTTACTATCCAGCCGGAATCTGTCTTTATAAATTGGGCATCTCAATATTAAAAACCTTTATAGTGTACTCTTTTTTTTTTTTTAAGATTTATTTATTTTATATATGTGAGTACACTGTAGCTGTCTTCAGACACACTAGAAGAAGGCACCGGATCCCATTACAGATGGTTGTGAGCCACCAAGTGGTCGCTGGCATTTGAACTCAGGACCTCTGGAAGAGCAGTCAGTGCTCTTAACCACTGAGCCACCTCTCCAGCCCCCCAGTATACTCTTAAATATAAGTTAAAATTTACTATTTTTTTCTTGAATAATGGTTTAGAAAATATGAGATTCTCTTAAAATGGCCTAGGAAAAGAGTGAAAAACAACCTCCTGTGTCACATAAATTTGTCCGTACTCTGTCAGCATGGGAGCCTCGTAAGCAGAGGTCCCAGACTACTATTCTAGTGACCTGAGGGTGCCAACGGGACATAGTGTTCTGAGGCACTGTGTTGGCAGGCCCTCTGCTTTGCATGTCTGAACTCACCTTGACTCTACACCCTTGCCACTGCTTCCTCCTGCAACCTCTGACTGTCACACGGTCAGGAGGAGCTCAGGCACCTGTATATTTAGATTTGGGGTTTGGTTTTCATTTTTCGTGAAAATTCTTCAAGTCTTTCTTTCTTTGTGTGTGTGTGTGTGTGTGTGTGTGTGTGTGTGTGTATACATATGTATGTGTGCATGTGGAGGCAAGAAGTCACCCTTGGATGTTCTTCAAATATTATCCCCCTTTTATTTTGACACAGAATTTCTCAGTGGCCTGGAACTTGACAAGTAGCCAAGGCTGGCTTGCCAGAGCAGAGATCTACCTGTCTCCACCTCCCCAGTCCTGGTACTAAGTGTCACCACTCCTGGCTTTTGAATTCGTAGTGAGTGTGTGCAGGCATGCTCATGCCGCTGGATACATGCAGGTGCGGGTCAGAGGACAATTTCAGGAGTCAGTTCTCTCCTTCCACTCAGGGCATCAGGCTTGCATAGGAAGCCCGTGAGCCATTTTACTGTGTGAGCCATCTTGCCAGCACATCCCTATCTTCTTTTTTTAATATAGATTCTGGACATTAAACTTAAATCCTTGTGAGAGGCCTTAGCAGCTGAGCCTTCTCTCTTGTTTGAATCAACCTGTCTCTTCCCCTGTCTCAGATCCTTAGGGAAGAATACTTAGCTGCACATGCAGTTCACGTGGCTGGAGCAGTGGTACCATTTCCTCTAGTCTCAGTCTACTTTCCTTAGTATATTACATTTAGTATGTATGACCCAGGCTAGCTTAGAAGGGATCCATGTGCTCTTAGGCCCGGGTTCTGTGTCTGTCACCCAAAGGCAATGTCTGTTTTCCTGAGTGATCAACACTTCTAAGTGTGCTTGTTCCAGGGGCTTCTCTTAAGGCGGCAGCTTTACATGTCCCAGTGAAACCCAGGCCTTAGTGGGAGATGAGGAGCATGAGTCCAAGCTGACCCACCCCACACAGAACTGCTCCGACAGACCAGAACACCAGCCATCTTCCCTGATTGACTCTGACTTCTAGAAACCCAACATTTGAAAACTGAAATACATCTTAAAAGTTTTTAGCGGACAGAAGAATCAGTAGACCCTCACTGCATGAGGAGCTAAGTAAAGCCAGGGTTAATCACATGCATGTGCTCCCGGTGCCCTTATGGCAAGATGTGAGACAGAGACGGGAGAATCTCTGCAAGCTCACGAGCCAGTGAGCCTATCTTACACAACCGCAAAGTGTAGGAGAAACCCTGGTGCAAACAAGGTGAGAGACACGAATGATGCCTGAAAGTTGTCCTCTTGAGCTCCTCAGGTTCACTATGACACGCACGGGCAGGAATTCATACACACGCACACACACACACACACACACACACACACACACACACACCCACACGGGGTGAGGGGAGAGGGAGGAAGGGAGAGAGAGAGAGAATGAGTTAGTGCTGGAGAGATGGCTCAGCGGTTAAAAACTTTTCTCAACGGCTGCAAAGATGGCTCAGCAGTTAAGAGCACTGACTGCTCTTCCGAAGGTCCTGAGTTCAAATCCCACCAACCACATGGTGGCTCACGGCCATCCGTAGTGAGATCTGACGTCCTCTTCTGTGGTGTCTGAAGACAGTTACAGTGTACTTACATATAATAAATAAATAAATCTTATAAACAAAAAAAGAAGATAAAATACTAACACACTTTTTAAAAAAAAAAAAAAAAAAAAAAAAACTTTTCTCAGCATCCATACAACCATGAGTAGCTCCAGTTCCAGAAGGTCCGCCGGCCTCCCTGGCTTTCTGAGGGCGCTGCATGCATATGGTGCACGTATTGTGCATGCAAGGAAAACACTCATTATGTCAGAAAAAAAAAAAAAAAAAAAAAAAAAATTTAGAGTTTAAAAAAGCTATAAATTCAAAATTGGAAAGGTGGGACCAGTAGCAGGCAAGATAGCTGGTTTCCTTCTCCATGAGCCAGAGTCAGCTATCATAGATTCTTTTTAAAAGAGCTGTGTATGCAGAACGTGTTTCTGACCCATTGAAAACGCTGCCTGTGGCCAGTAACCATCCACAAATAGCAAAGTGCAGAGACTGAAGGTGGCCTTAGACCTCAGCCAAAAGCTTTGTTTGTTATCTTAGACATCATCCTTTCCTAGTTCCTCTAGTCTGAGGAAGTGAGTCTGCCAGGACCTCACTCTCCGTTTAGTAGACAACGTTGCATTTCGTATCTGTAGCACCCATAAAGTTTCTGGGTGTTATGTTGGGGCAAACATCTTAAAGGGCTAAGCTTGATATGGTGGCCTTTGTGGACCCTCTTCTCCTTTTACATCTTTAGTCTGTTTGTTAGTGTTGATAGAGAACTGGCAGCAGGGCGTGCGTCTGAGACTGTGTGAGGTATGGGAAGACTGGGAACTCGAGTCTCAGTAGAGCCCTCTGTTCCCTCCTTCCCCCAGGGTCCCATTCTCTCATATACAACTCACATATACAGGGCTGTTTGTGAATGAGGAATAAACTTGGCAGTTTCTATATCTAGCCGGGTGGACCTTGTCTCTCAGGGGCCAGCCCCAGCTCTAGTTCTGGAAGCTGGAACTGTCCAATGATTTTATTTTATTTTGTTGGGAGCGGGGGATGTTTCACATTAGTCAATATTTGATTCTCTTTACATACTTATGGAGTAAAGTGTTGGCTAGGCATACATGCAATCCCAGTTGTCAGGAGTTGGAGGCAGGGGGATCACTTGAACCCCAAAATTCAAGGCCAGCCTAAGCAATATAACAAGACCCTGCCTCTTTAAAAAGTATATAAGGGACCAAGGCGCTTCCTACAGAGCCTCACAGCTTTGGCTCAGTATGCTGGACCCACATGGAGGAACGAGAGAACCGACTTTTAAAAGCTGTCCTTAGGGGACTGGTGAGATGACTCAGCGGGTAAGAGCACCGACTGCTGTTCCAAAGGTCCTGAGTTCAAATCCCAGCAACCACATGGTGGCTCACAACCATCCGTAATGAGATCTGACGCCCTCTTCTGGTGTGCCTGAAGTCAGCTACAGTGTACTTACATATAATAAGTAAATAAATACATCTTTTAAAAAAAAAAAACTGTCCTTGGACCTCCACACAGACACCATGGCACTAAAGCATGTGCCCACAAGAGAGGGGCAAAGGAACAATAAGTTAAAAAATATATATATATTTCTAAATAAGAAAGGAAAATAGTCATGTCACAGTAATGTCACCAAACATTTCTAGTTGCAAGCCATAAATGTTGGTGTCTAGGATATCCGAATCCAGTTTTAGGTGGCTTATTTGAGGAAATTAGATTCTTAACTAAATAATAACTTTTTTCTCTAGAGGCTTTGCTTTTACCTCTTTTCTAGTTAAATTTTATATTTTATGACTTCGAGGAGTCAGAAAAGCAAAATCAGACCAGAGTTGCTTGAGAGCAGGACGGGGAGCTCCTGGTACTGGCTGGCTGGCCTCCGTAGCAGGAGGGCAATGTTTGATCCGCCCTTTGAATAGATAACTGTGGTCAGAGTAAGCTTGTTCTGATAGGGTACCCTCCTTCAGGTGCCAATTAAATTCCCCAGCCGGCCGGCTGGCCCTGTCTCCACAGCCTGTCCCCAACAATGACCCTCTGTACCCTCCTGGCAGCAGAGCGACCCAGGAGCCTACAGTCATTACACCTCTGTGGACCTGGCTTTTTCTTATCTGGTAGCCCCAGGCTTGAGTAGAGGGTTGTCTGTATGTTCCAGTTCCAGGATAACTGAAGCCATACCTAGTGGCTATTGAGGAACAGACCTAAATGCTCACAGATGCTAAATCTCCCGTTTTCCTTGGGCCCAATCTTAGGATTTGACCAGAAGCCCTGTTTCCTTTGGAAATTCTTGCTTTTTAATAAACAGACAAAATCAGAAGCCTAGAGAGCACCATTGTGTGGTTCCTAGAGAGCAACTGCTAGGACACAAACTCCTTCCATGGCTGTTCTATCACTGAGCAGGGCCAGGTGGGAGGAGGCCCGGACAGCCTTCAAGTCTGTCTCGTGTGACTTCATTGCAGCAAAGATCACTGTATGGTTCCTAGCAAGGGACACCAAGAACTTGGAGCTGGCTAGAAAGGTCAGGGTAGACAGCCAGGACAGCAAGGCAAAACGGGAGAGAAAACGGGCTGAGAGCTGATGCAGCATGGAATGGGATGGGCGGGCATAGATGGTACCCAGGCTGATCCCCACTGCAAGGGCACTCCAAGTCAGGGAGCCAGTGCAGTTGCCAGGTCTGGTGACCTCGTAGGAATATCCGAGTGGAGCAAGCCCGGTGTCCTGGCTGTGGATGAATGGTACTGCCACTCCTGCTGCTGCTGTTGAGAGGCAGAACAAGTCTGTACTGGTAAGCTGACCCCTGAGAGCCATGACACCTGCCCCTTAGCTGACACAGCTCTGGAAGGCAGCTGCTTTGGAGGCAGAAGACAGGTTGCACAGCGCTCACAGGCTATGGCTGGACATGTCTCTGAGCTTCTGTGGAGAGGGGCTCGGCTTCTCAATTACTTCATAGCGCAGCACCTCCAGGTTAGACCTATATCTATCACTCCCCACCCCATCCTCCTAGAGTCCCTCCCACTCCTCACCATTTGCCTCTGCCGTCCCCAGTCTAAGAATAGGTCAGTCTCTTGTTTAGTATTACAACTGGGTGGGGGGGGGGGGGGCGGCATGTTGACCTCTACCTCCGTAGAGGTCAGAGGACAATGTAGGAAACGGTTCTCTCTACCAAGTGGCTCCCAGGGAATGAACTTGGGTCATCAAGCTTGGCAGTAAACCCACTCACTGGTCATGAGTACACTGGTCTTGTGCTTCCTATCTGAGGAGTTTTACAGCCCCTATCAGTAGGTGTGCTTTTTTCCCCCCAGAGAAAAACTCTCATCAGGTTGGGATGAGTGGTAAGATTTTATAAACCAAAACAATTGAACAACTCTCCATCCAGTCCTTTTTATAATTTCCCTGGTGAAAAGAGCAAGCATGGGCATGCGCAGACTTTACCTTAGCATCTGCTGGCTGAGGACACAGAACCGGGCCAGAGCCACCTCCCTGCCTAGCCAGAGCCTTCCTCGCCTCTCTCTCTAAATCCCAGCTCCTGTCTGTGTTGTTTTGGCACATTACTTCTTTAGTATTGTTTGTTTGTTGTTGCTGATTTTTATTATAGACAAGGTTTCTCTGTGTATCCATGGCTGAGCTGGAACCCCCTGTATAGAGCAAGCTAGCAGGCTGCCTCTGCCTCCAGGAGTGCTGGGATTAAAGACATTATGTGACCACACCCAGCTCCCTTGTTATTCTGATGGACACCAAGACTCCTCAGCTGCTGTGTTTGTTGCCGCCTTTCTGGCAAGTCCCAGAAGGTGGCATCAGCATCCCTTTAGCTTCCAAATAATCCAGGAGCTAAACTTCAGGTGCCTACGGAGGAGGAGCTCTTGGGTTCTAGCCACCATTGTTTTTGGATGCCTGCTACTTTTCTTTTTGTAATGCATCCAGTTCTGCTGCATCTGAGACAGAGCCAAATCAAACTTGGTGCACTCCAAACACGCAGTCCAAATGTCAAGAACTTCTATGCCCTAAAATTAAGAAACCTAATCTCTAAGCAAACACTCATCAGTATTTCCAGTCATGATCACATTTCCTTAAAAAGCTCGATGTGCAGGAGGATCAAGAGATCAAGACCAGCCTGGCCCATGGAGCTAGCTCCTCATTGCACAAACATCTGTGACAGTTCATGTGTCAGTTACCTTTTTCTAGCTAAACATGTCCATCCTTAACAGTGAAGAGAAAGTTTCTGTGTTTCTAACCAGACATAGATGGAATCTGTCCACTAAGGAGTCAGCTGTAACCCTAATGGGGGGACTCTGTCTACCCCACTTTTCAAACACCCTCAGCACTGACAGCCTCTGTGTCTACTGAGAAACTGCCTTTCTTTCTGTCTGTTGCCTGTGTTTCCTTTTGTCCTCTGTTTGCTTACATTATAACCTTGCTTCCTATGTTACAGAGAGCATAGGGCAGCACCTACAGTGTACCCTGATACAGGCAGCCTGCCAACGCCAGGGTTTGGCCTATGGAGGGAAGTCAGAGCACTACCTTCCCTGCCAAAACCAGAATCTGTCCTGGGGGGAAGAGAGGCCTTCAACCGCTCATCCTCGTGGGCAGTCCCTGACAGTTTAAGTCCAGTTTCCAGAAGCCCAGTGCACCCTGTTGTGATTGTTGAAGGGCTTCGTGCCCACACCCTCTAGAATCACTGGATGTCCCAAGATGCTACTGCTAGAGAGGGATTCACTTCAGCAGACCTGAAAGGATGTACTGCCAGCATCTCACAGTACAGTGATTCACTTGAACCTGCACAGGAGGATGGGAGCATGGGAGGTCTTCTCACTGTGAGATGCCTGAGAATGTGGCTTCTCTTGAGGCTAACTGGCAGAGGCTGGGGCCTGACTCTGTCTTCCAGTTTGTTTGTTCTGCTCTGCCCCTAGTGAGATCTTCAGTTCTAGCTGCCACACATCAGCGCCCTTAGGTCAACCACATCTAAGTCTAGACCACTGTTTCTGGGCTGGTGGTGTAACCGATGGCTGAGCACTTGTTGGGCATGTATGAAGGCACAGGTCCAATAGTCCTCGGGACCAGCACTGCAGCAACAACAAAGACAACGCCGGGCTGCACTCAGTCCCACGTCATTCCCTCCAGTGTTCATGGCAGCTGGGCATGGTGCACTTTCGAAACACAGAACTAGTGACTTCACAGCAGCCTTGCTGCTGGGCCAAGTTTAAAAGAAAGGCCAGTTTCCCACCACGGGCCTTGCACATCAAGCCCAGCTCTCCCCATTG
>JADRCD010223551.1:0-41126 GCA_019843815.1 Montemys delectorum
CCTGCGCTTCTGTTCCCAGGCTCCCGAGCATCTGTCTGCATTGCCCTGTCCTGTACTGAGTGGGCTGCTTGCTCTGTCCTTTACAAGGAGAGCTGGGCGTCCTGCTGCTTGCATATCCACTCGGCAAGGGTAATCGTCCTGCTGCTTCCAGACCCTTAGATGCTAGGGAGAGTGGCTTGGAGCTTAGCATGAGAGGCATTTCCTGGCCAAGGAGCCAGGCCTGGCACCTACTCAAGAGCTGGGAACAGGTCTAGAGAGACACATGTGGCCTTCCAGGCATCCAGGCAGAGGCAGTGTCCCTGAGAGCCGCTTCCCACAGCAAGTAAGGGCTTCCTGAGCGGGTCCCACAGGCACCAGCCACTGGCCGTGTATGAAGCCTTCCCAAACCAGCTGCTCACAAGGCAGCACGGATTAGTGGTTCCATTCTACTGTCGAGGAGACAGGCTGATAAGAAACTGAGCCAGTGTGTGGCAGTGCTTCTTTTCTAGATACTGTGTTCTCACCACTCCTCACTGCCTGAAGCTGAGAAACCACTTAACCATCCCTCCCTTCCGCAGAGGAGGAAACCCATCTTTGCATATAAAGCTGTGTGCCAGGCCCTGCTGAGAGTGGCAGGATGGTGGGAACCCCCAAATGTGAGCACCAATACAACTTCTGTGCTATAACTATTGCCATGGAAGTACTGGAGACCTTTGCATGTTGTAGCAGAAGCAGGACACAGGAGACCGTAGGTACTTCCTAAGTACTTCCTTTCCTTATTCCAGAGTCTCCATGTCACATTGTGAGAATCAATGCGTCACTGCTTCTAGTGTCCAGGCTGGCCCAGCACAGGTACAGTGGGAGACAGCATGCTTCCTAAGGACAGGGAGAGGACGGAACTCTCCCATCCCCATAACCCTCTTCCTTGGCCAGTTCCAGTCCATCTTGCCTTCTCAGGCTGTGGAAATTTGTACCTCAGCCCAAAAGAATGAACTGCTGGCAGTCAGTAGCATGGCTACTGGACCAGCCAATCAGGAGCTAGGACAGCCTCATCCACCTCCAGGACAAAGAGCCAGCTGGGCCCCAGGGGCTGGACCAGAGGGGCCCAAGGGAGGGCCCTGTCTGAGAATGGTGCCCCAGGCTGCAGGCAAGGAGCAGACAGAGGGAGGCAGGGACAAACTAGAAGCTTATAATATGGGAGACGGGGAGGCAGTGAAGAGGGCCCAGTCAGGGAGCCCCTGCACACCATGGCCATGCTGGCTTGAAGGCAGCTGCCAGATCCTGTTTCTTAGAGCCAGACTCCTTGACTGTGCTATCAGTTTGGTCAGCAGACTGGAACATACCATCCAGGCACTAAGCATTTTCTCTCACACCCTGCCCCTCTCCTCTTCTCCAGACAGGCAAGGACTCCTGTGAGATAATTTTAGAATGTAGATGCTGACTCCTGTCCCAAGAATGAAGATAAACAATAAAAAGATGTGTAGTTTCAGGCAGGTGTGGTGATACTCAGAAGGGGAGCGGCAGAAGGATCTCTGTGGGGTCAGCCTGGACTACAGAGCAAGTTGGAGGTCAGCTAAGACTACACAGAGAGACCCTGTCTCAAAAAACAAAACACTAAGCAAATACTAGTATTAAGACACACTCTAAATCCCAGCACTTAGGCAGAGGCAGGCGGATTTCTGAGTTCGAAGCCAGCCTGGTCTAGAGAGTGAGTTACAGGACAGCCAGGGCTACACAGAGAAACCCTGTCTGGAAAAACAAACAAACAACAACAACAAAAAGACACACTCCAGCTCTGTGCCTCTGCTCCTACTTTCAGGTCTGGCTTTCTGCCTCTCTGAACTTCTGGCCTGGCCCTCTCTATCCAGACACAGATTATAGCCGTCTCTCATCTCTACCATAACCTCACAGTGACATCTGTGGTTCCTGCAGTGCCAGGGCCCTGGAGCAAAGGAAATCCCTTAAAACAAACACATTTGCATGACGACCCAGGGGTCTGCCACTGCAGTCAACAGTGACAGGAGCACCTGCCACCAACTTCCTGGGACATAAATGTCCCCACAGCCAGGTTGGTAGCATTCAATGTTTATTTAGACACACATAAAAGAACCCATGGTTCAGACAGCTTGTGCTCTTTTCTTTTGGTCATATATATATATATATATACATACATACATACATATAAATACGTATATGTGTGTATATACATATACACACATATACATGTTTTTTTTAAAAACACATCACCAGTCTCCTACGTGCTTTCTATACTAAGCAATATATACAGCCTATTATATATATGTGCATATATATAATATATATTTCAATAACTACATTCAAGTAATGAAACACAGGATTTACAGTTTCCCTCTGATGGCAAAGGGAAGGCAAATTCACAAACAGTTCACAGAGGAAGTACTGTGAGCCCAGCCAACAGGAACTGGACTCTCTGAGGAAGAGAGGGCAGCAGCAGAGATCAACTAGTCCCCCACTGTTCTCCAGGGGCAGTGCAGATGCAAACCAGGGCAGACGGGCCGACTCTGCCGGAGTGCTTAAAGCAGGTCTGGGAGCTCAATTGTTCAGGAATTGCTCAAATTTGGGATTTACAAAGGAGAAGCCACGGAAGGCTGACTGGTCCATAGAGTCGATGAGGTTCTTGTCACTGAAGGAAAGTTGGGGTTTCTCATTCAGGAACTCTGGGTCAAAGTTGCTGTAGTCTGAAGAGGATTTCTGTGAGCAAAAGGCAGCAGCAAGTAAGAGTGACTGAAAGGGTATCTCCAAGGTCTGCCTTCAAAGACATGCATGGCAGGCACCCAGGCTTCTGGGGCCCTTGTCGGGCAAGCCAGGGCAGTTAACTTAGTTGGAAAAGGGGATGTCACTGGTAACCCAAGGACAGTCCCATCACAGGGGAATGCTATTTCCCCAAGGGATGAGGAAGGCAGGCACAGTGCACTGGCTAAGTAAGGACAGGCGACATCTTCTAGAATAGGGCCAGTGAACTATGGCCTATGGGCTTCATAGCTCCTGCTCTGCTCTTAATGGAGGCCTATAAGCTAAGAATAGCTTTTGCTATTTTTGGTTAGTTGGTTTTAGTTTTGTTTTGCTTTTGTTTTTTTTGTTGTTGTTGTTTTTGTTTTTTGTTTTCTGAGACAGGGTTTCTCTGTGTAGCCCTGGCTGTCCTGGAACTCACTCTTTAGATCAGGCTGGCCTTAAACTCAGAAATCCACCTGCTTCTGCCTCCCAAGTGCTGGGATTAAAGGCGTGCGCCACCACTGCCTGGCCTAGTTTTGGTATTTTTGAAACCAAAGTCTCATTATGTAGCCCAGGCTGTCTACAAATCATGATTATCCTGCCTCGGCCTCTCAAACACTAGAACTGCTAAGCATCACAACTCACAGCTCTAGCCTATACGATTTGAAATGGTTGGGAGAAAAAAAAAACTATCCAATAGCATATGAAAATGAAGTAAAATGCAAATGCCTGTGCCCACAAATCAAGTTTTATGACTATACAACCACGCTCATCTGCTGAACAGGGAACATGGCCACACTGAGCATGGGGCTGCAAAACTCTATTTATTCTCAGCTTGTTTATAAGAAAAGTTCCTACTTCATCGCCCCTAAGGACTGGATAAGACGGTAACAGGTTTCCAGTGACCTTTGGGCCAATCTGAGCTAGAAGGCATAAGCATTTGAGCTAGCATGATTTGGATTGGTAAATTGTCAGGGATCCGATCAGGAGGCCTTGTGTGTAAGAATCAAGGGCTTCACAATCTAGCTGCATGCCTAGCCCTCAGTGCTGGGTTTTGATAGACTCTAAAGCAATATTCTTTTACATCGAAATTCAGATTTCTGTCTTCTTTTGAGAACCGGTGGATTAGAGGAGAAAGAGCATGTCCTTCTTTCTTCTTACCATACACCACAGTCCCAGAGATAATTGCTACTACTACATTTGCAGAAAAACAGGCTCAGAGATATGAGGTCTCTCACTCTGTGGCCAGCGATTTGACAGGTAAAAGATCAGTCTGGTTTTTGTTCTTGTTTTTGCTCTTTCAAGACGGTCTCATGCAACTGAGGCTGGCCCTGAACCCCTGCAATTGCTCCTCTACCTCCTAAGGACTGGGATTACAGCTATGTCCTACTCTGCTGGTTTTGGTCTTTTATTTTTATCTTTACTTGGGGAAGACACCGACCTGTCAGGTGAGTATTCTGCCATGAGCTATAGCTATACCAGAGCCTCTGAGCTCACTTCCTGTCAAGCCCCACTCTTAGGGCTGAGAGCCCACTGCCCTGCTCATACACCTGCCCCATCTCCAGAGGCAGAGGCTGTTTAGATGCCCACTGTGCGGAGGAAGAACCTCTCGGGAGCAAGAGCCATATGCTGCTCTTACAGCTGGGCCAGCTTGTCACCCTGGTCAGGGAGCCTCTGACTATGAGATCCACAGGGGGAAATGCTCTGCTGTTTCAAAGCACAAATGTGGGGCATGCCACAGAGACTGCCCAGTGGGAACAGTATGTCCCGACAGAGGACAAAAAGCAAGTGAGAGAAAAGGCAGCCAGAGAAGGAGCTATGACCACAAAAGGGACACTGCGCTCTAACTTCTTTTTTTTTTTTTAAAGACAGGATCATGCTGTGAAGCTGGGCTTGAAGTTAAGGACCTCCTGTATCATGCTCAGCATTAGGATTACAGTACACTGATGCACACACCCAGCAGGTCCCAGCTTCCCAGTGACATGATCTACTTATCTCAGCCAGTCCCTGCGACTGCTGAGGATGAGGCTTTGATACAAACCAGCTCACTACCTGAGATGCCCTCTATCTGTCTGACAGCTGAGCCCTACTCCCATGGACCAGTTCTTCCAAAGCATCCTCACAGACCACTCCGGTCCCTACATTCCTGGGTCCTCCTGCTAGCCCCTCTGGGAGGCAACCCGTACTGTGTGCCCTGTGACATCTCCCATACCGCTGCCTTCTATCACAGTTACCATTGTACAGGCATCTTGTCTGGGCGCCTTGGGGTTTAGGACTTTTTCTCACTCTGCCAAAGCCTAGCACAGTGCTCTGTACCCAACAAGGACTCAGTGTGTCCACTATTTGTGATTGATGAATAGACAGATAGAGGAAGGAAGGGAAGCCGTAACTCTGGTGGCCAAAATACAGCTCCGGGAACACAGGGTACTGAAGAACTTAATTACGAGAAATGGCTGCTAGCAGGCATGCCGGTGAGTGCCTGCAGGGGGATAGCAAGTCCAGGAGTTCTGAGCCAGTCTGAGCAACACAATAAGGTCCTGTCTGTCTGTCTGTCTTAGACAAGATTTTGCTATGTAGCCCTGACTCACCTAGACTTACAATACTCTCTTATCTCAGCATCGGGTGCTCGCTGCCACCACTACCGGGATTACAGGTACATGATACTTTTTGTTGTTGCTTTGAAATAGGGTCCCCACTAGTCACTGGGGAACTCACTATGAAGGTAGGTGAGGACTCACTATGAAGATTAGGCTGGTCTTGAACTTGTGGCTTCTCTTCTGCTTCTGCCTCCGAAGTACTAGGATTACTGGTTTGCTCCATCATACCTACACCTGTTTCTGTTTCTGCTGCTTCTTATTTGGTGGTGCTGAGAATCAAACCTAGGGCCCTGTATATGCTAGGTTAAGTGCTATGCCACTGAGCTATATTCCCCAGCTCGAGATCCTGAATCTATAGTTCCAAATGTCTCCTGAATGACTGCGGGGCTGAGTTTATGAGGATGCAAGAGTAGAGGCTGTGGTACACAGCATGCCAGGAGAGATCAGGAAGCAGGCTTGCTGGAAGGAAAGTGGGGCGTGTGGGGATGGTGCAGGGCAAGAGGCAGAGCAAGGGAAGGGCCAGGCCTGGAGCAGGGGTGGGGCGACATACCACTTTGGGCTTAAAAGGTGGCTCCACCTTCCGCTTCTCCAGCAGAGACCAGTTGATAGTCTTGAAAAAGGGGTGAGTCCGGATGTTTCCTGTTACTCCCAGCCTCTTGACAGGGTCCCTCTCGAATAGCTGCAATTTACAGGGGCCCTGGTCAGGACTCAAGGCCATGGGAAACTGGAGCTGTCTGCAAACTACTGGCAGCCCAATGGCTCCAAGGCTAGACTGGCTCGGCCCAGAGAACTCTGGGGCTGAGGGAAGCTGTGTGTTTTACTGATACCATGTGCCTAGGTGCTGAGGAGGGGGTTCCATGTGCTTCTAGCAACTCTGAGGCAGTGTGAAGATAAGGAGAAAGAGGATAAGTGACCCACCCACAGTCACCAGCTAGTTACAGGCCGGGTCAGGGCTTGCCCTCAGGTCTGTCTGTCTCCTCACCTTGAGTCCTTAGTCACCACACCCTGTTGATTCCAGGCTGGGGACTTAAAACGGATTGCCCGGAAACAGGGACAGAGCAAGGCTTGGGATATGACAGGCATGGAGCCTCAAGGAGACCCCTATTCCAGAGATAGGCCCTCCTGAAAGCCCAATGGTATGCCTTAGCAAGGCCTCACCTTCTCCAAGATGTCCTTGGATTCCTTGGTGATCCAACGGGGATAGTGTGGTGTGTCCACTCGGATGGACTCAAAGAGTTCATCCTCATCATCGCCATGGAAGGGGGACTGGCCGATGAGCATCTCATAGAGGAGGACCCCAAAAGACCACCAGTCCACAGAGAATGAGTACTTCAGACCCTGCAGGATCTGGGGACCACAGTGGTCAGAATAGGGTACCAGCCTTCTTCAGGGAGCCTCTCTGGCTCTACCTTACCAAGGCCAAATGCATAGCTGAGTAGAGACACCTTACCTCAGGGGCGATGTAGTCAGGAGTGCCACAGAATGTGCTGGCCCGGCTCTCCCCAAATATATTCTCTTTGCACATCCCAAAATCAGCAATCTTGATGTGGCCATCCCTGTCTAGCATCACATTGTCCAGTTTGAGGTCCCTGAGGAGAGGACAGGACAGAATATCCCTGGAAATGAGTTCTAATCTCCCCTATCGTTGCTGCCACATGCTGGGTTGTAGCCCTGCAAGTCCACAACTTTTTCTCAAAGCACGAGAGAACACAGAGGAGAAAGGGGGATCTCAGGAGCTAAACAAGTGCCTTCTGGCAGCCACCCACTGTGCTCAATGTGACACAAGTACCTCACTCCCTGAATCCCTGAGCAACGACATCACTGTCCCTTGTGACCTAACTGGCTGGCAGATATATACCACTGCCTTCTACCCAACTCAGGTTTGTCTGACTCAGCAAGGGCAGGGGCCAAGTTTATTTCCACCATTAGTCATTTGAATAGATAACTAACAGGCAAGGGAACAAGTAACGATGTGTACAAACAGTACGAGGTTCATCTCTACTAACTTCAACCACCAGATAGCCTTTAGCGAGTCTAGGCATGGACAAGCAAGTCAGAATATGTACCTCACACCTACTTTTTTTTGAGACAGGGTCTCTACATAGCCTTGGTTGTCGTGGAGCTCACTATGTAGACTAGGCTAGCCTGCAACTCGATACCTGCCTGTCTCTCCCTTCCAGAGTGCTGGGATTAAAGGCAAGTGACACCATGCTTGACTCTCATCTTCTTTTAAATTTATTATCTTTAATTTATGCATATGTCTGTGTGTCTGTGTGTGGGTAAGGGCACATGAGTGTAGGTGCCCACAGAGGCCAGAAGAGAGTGTTGGATCCCTGGAGCTAGAGCTACAAGCAATTGTGAGCCACTAGACATGGATGTTAAAACCTCAATCCTGCAAAACAGCAGGTGCTCTGAACTCCTAAGCCATCTCTCTAGCGTCTCACTCTCACTTCAGAAAATTGGAACAGTGTCTTAATATGCAGCCCTGGATGTCCTGTGTAGCCTAGGCTAACCTCAAACTCAGAGATCTGCCTGCCTCTGCCTCCCGAGTGCTGGGATTACAGAGGTGTAAAGTTACAACTTGGCTCCACAGGTTAGTTTCTGCCTGATAGTTTAGTATCATGTCACATATACAGATATCGATATCCTATGATACACAGAGTACAGCCTCAGCCCTTGTGGTAAGTGTGTGGCATCTGCCACAGGGTGGAGCTCAATGTACTGGATAAAGACTTAAGGAACCAGTGCCTATTGGTGAAATCTTAGACTGCTCAGCTGGGGTCTTTGGAGTGAAAAAGATAAGCATCACATAGGGAGACACGTCCCTGCCCACACGGCCCCTTTCCAACAGCACTGAGTAAGGGCAGTGAGTTTCCATCCCCAGGATCTGCATCAGCCTCAGCTGAAGGGGCAGAAAACTTCCTGCACTGAGTCAGAGGGTTAGGCAAGTACTCAGCCAAAGCCTTTCTCTTAGCTGTGCTGGGCCTGGGGTCAGGTTAGGCACCACCCTTCCCAGAAGTCCCCAGGGCCCTGGAACCAACAATACCTGTAAATGATGCCTTTGCTATGTAGAAACTGCAGTCCACAGATGATTTCAGCTGCATAAAACCTGAGCAAGAGATGCTATTCCAGGATTTGCCCACCAGTCCCATCACCCCATCCCAGGGCAGGAAATGCTAAAAGTAACTCTACCAACACCATGGGCCCAAACCAAGCACATTTTTAAATCAGGTAAAGTGGGGGTTGGAAGCCCAGGCAGTAAAGTTTGAACTGAAAGCTTAATAAGCCAATGCTCTGTTGTAGGAGAGATTTCTGTTGACGCAAATGTACAAACACATGCCATTAATTTAGGCAAATGCTTGACAGCATTACGGCCACACACCACGGTCCAACATTATTCAGGGCACTGCCCATTCTGCTGTTCCGGCTGAGGCTGAAGAGAGGATAGGACCTAGAGCACCTGTCCTGGCCCCATAACCAGACCTTGTTGCCCACACGATGTCCCCAGTCTCCCCAGTGCTAGCTCTATCCTGACTCAAGCTTTTCTAGGGGGTAGGGATGGGGAGAGAAAGAATGCAGAAGAGTCTGCCAGTACACTCAGCCAAAGTTCCTCTCCTCATATAGGGCCCTCACATACGTAGCCCGGTAGAGTTCGAAGCGGCCTTTGTCCTGAATGTGGAACATCAGATCGCCCCCATTGAGAAACTCCATCACGAAGAACAGGTGTTCCTGGAGTGGGGCAGGAAGTAAGCAGAGGTAAAGGGACAAGTAGGAGATACCCTTGCAAAAGATCATGGAGCCCCAACCGGAAGCAGAGAGCACAGGACTTGGGCGGAGGGGAACAATTTGGGAGCTGTGACTAGAACAGACACAGCCCCCACTGCAAGGAGGATGACAGGGGAAAGGCAGGCACCTTGGTCTGGAAGGTACAGATGAGGTGGGTGAGAAAGGGATTCTCCCAGGCGAGCGCCAGCACCCGCTTCTCCACCATGGTGCACTCTACATCATCGTCGATCAACACCACGTCCTTCTTCAGGCATTTGATTGCAAAGTACCTTTCTTTGCCCTTCAGCTCTGCAAGCAGTACCTACCAAAGGGAAGGATGCTGACCAAAGGCCTGGAGGTTATCAGCACCCAGCCTCTGCTGCATAACAGGAACTCCTGAAGCCTGGTCCGCAGGCCACCCTCACCTTGCCAAAGCTGCCTTTGCCGAGTACTTTTTGGAAGGTGAAGTTCTCAAGGGTGCACCGGGTGCTCCCCTCCCAGATCTTGCCATAGGTCCCGCTGTCTAGAGAGAGAGAGAGAGAGAGAGAGAGAGAGAGAGAGAGAGAGAGACTGACTAAGGTCTCAGTCTATATGAATCCCTTCCCAGGAGACAAGAATGGGCTAGGCAAGGAGCCTTGGAGAGGGGAAAATGGGCTAACTGCTGATGGGTGGTACCTCTTTCCCTCTTTCCGAGACTTACTAGACAACAGAGAGGACTTACTGGAGTCCCAAGGGTGAGCTGGGGAAGGAAGGGGCTTTGGAAAGAAAGCAGCTCAGTACCTTATCCCAGATCTCACTCACTGTCCTTTTCCTTTGCCCTGTTGGAAAATGGTAGCTTTAAAGGGATATGTGACCTAGCTTCACCTGAGACAACACTCTCAGAGACTTCTGAGCTCTCGAATCCCTGGTATATTCCGACAGGCTCTGTTGTGTCCAGCTTCCGGGAAGATCTCTAGGGAAAGAGTGTAAGATGGAAGGCCACTGTCAGAACTCTCAGGCGAAGAAGAGGACTGCTATATCCCCTTCAATTTCAGTGGTCAGAGGGGCAGAACCCAGGCCCCCCCCCCAGGTCTCACTCCACCCTTCCACTGGCCCTGAGATCTAAAAGGCACAGACTATAGGCAGAAATTTACTAAACTGACCATAGCTTACTAAGCATTTAATAAATTGTCTAATCTCATTTTTAAGAATTTTTTTATATTTGTGTATATGTGAACAGATACATGTGCACACGTGCATATGTCACAGGACACTCATGGCGATCAGAGGACAACTTGTAGGACTCGTTTCTCTCCTATTTTGTGTGTTCTACAGAGGGAACTTACGTTGTTAGGCTGTGTGGAAAAATGCGTTTACCCACTGAAACATCCTGCCAGCCACTAACTTCATATCTGGCTCTAGATTTTCACTCTAAAGTTTTGTGTTATCCCTTAAGTTCCAGTCGCATGTAAATATACACATACCACGAGAACCCAACACACACCATAAACTGTGCATTCACACACTACCACACATACGCACAGCATATATATTATTATGTACATACAGCACAGATATGTATGTGTAACACACACTCACATACTACATACCTACATACCACCCCCTACATATCACACCCTGCATACACACACCACTCACACTATGTAAACATACCATATACGCCGGGCGGCGGTGGCGCACGCCTTTAATCCCAGCACTTGGGAGGCAGAGGCAGGTGGATTTCTGAGTTCTACAGGCTGTGAGTGAGTGAGTTTCAGGACAGCCAAGGCTACACAGAGAAACCTTGTCTCAAAAGAAAAACCAAAAAAAAACAAAAAAAAAACCCCACATACTATATACACTATGTACATACAGCATACATATACACATAGTACACACTCTGTATACCACACACGCCTAGCTACTACACTCTGGAACACACACTACATACCAAATAAATATCACACACACATACATGCATACATCTGTCACACACACAACACCTACACTATACATATTATACATGCTGTACATGGCACACACATAACATAGACCCAGTCCTTGTTTAAAATGTCCCAACATTCAATTTTGCAGCCCCTGCCTCCCCTCAGGTACTCAACTGCCTGAATGATGAAATTTCCAAAGATAACAAGGCCACATCTCTCTGCTGCCTAAATTCATCAACAATCTTCCAGAAGCCTCACTCACCTTAGGCATACCATGCGCCCTGATACCCTCTGCTCCCACTGCCCTATGTCCAGGTCCCTCCCACAGACCCTGCCTACCTGGGTCACTTGATTCAAGGCCTCAGCCAAGAGCTTTTGGTTGATACCACACAGGTTGGCCACCTTCTCCCGGCATTTGTGGTGCACATTCATGCCACAATCTGTAAGAGTCAGAGGCAGGCCCAGCTGTGTTAGGTCCCAGAAATGGACAGGGAGGGGAGGAGGAGGGGGAGAAGAAGGGGGAGGAGGAGGGGGAGGAAGAGGGACAATTTTTGGACTGCTGAGCTTCTGGGGATGAGGGCATTTGAAACCATGATATTTAGTGGTTTAAATAAAAAGAGAAAATAGCTGACTGGAGTAACTCACACCCAAAATCCCAGCAACTAGGAGGCTGAAGCAGGAGGACTGCTCTGAATTCAAGGTCAGCCTTGGTTACTGTGTGAGACCTTGTCAAAGGAAGAGAAAGAGGGGGAGAGAGAGAGAGAAAGAGAGAGAGAAGGGAAGAGATATGATGGGAGGGAGGGGGAATAAGGGAGGAAGAGAGGGAGAAGGATAAAGAGAGAGGGAGAAAAAGAGGAAGGGTGGGAAGGAAAGAGAGAGGAGGGAAAGGGGGAGAGAGGGGAAGAGAGAGGAGAAAGATGGGGAGAGAGGGGGGAAGAGAGGGAGAGGGAGAGAAAGAGGGAGAAAGAGAGAAATAGAAGGAGAGAGGGAAAGGGAGGGAAGAGAGGGGGTAGCTAATTATAACCTCTTTAACATCTGGGACAAGTGAGAGGGGAAGCTTTCCTCAGGGCCTTGAGATTCTCCTGAAGGGAAGCTTAGAGTGGAGGCTGGGGGAGGGAGGAAGGTAGGCAGGGCCTGCTGGGCCATGGCAAGCCTTGGTTAAGCACTTCCATTCACTTGCCCTTCAGTGATGTGAGCTGTGCACTGGGGATGTAGCTTGGAGACTTATGGTCTCCTAACTGTCAGGAAGGCCAGTGAGGAAGGGTTCCCCCCAAATGAAAGGTAGATAGATAAGGGTCCTCTGACTTTAGAGCGAGTATAAGAAGCATCAGGCATGGTGGTGGGTACTGGGGCTTAGGTTTGGGGGGCCCCTGGGATCTGGGTAACACACACCTTCACACTTTAATCCCTGCTTCACCAGTCCCCAAAGCAAACTGCCACAGTGGTCACAGAAGGTGGGGCTCATGTAGTTATAAATCTTGAATCGGTGAGGCATGTCAATGTTGAAGCGTTCTTTCTGGAACTAGAGGGGAAGGGTATCGCAGGTAAGGGGTCATATGCCAGTTCTCCCAAACTGGGTTGTCATTTGCATAACAGGGTTCTACCAGGGTCTGGGAAACCCAAAGGCCCAAGGAGCCCAGGCAAGATGCAAGGAGAGGCAAAAGGAGAGGAAAGAGAGTGAGCTCCACAGAGTCTAGGGTACCCATGGCCCTCCCCTCTGACAGTCCCCAGACCCCCGAGCCCTGGGCCCAGCTCACGATGGTGTCCCGGCTATTGGTAGCAGTGCCAGTGCAGCGGCCGATAATCTTGTCAATGCATTTCTTGTGGATGGCAGCGTTGCATTCTTGAAGGGGCACAGGCCCAGGATGGAATGGGGGAGGCACCAAGAGAGGCAGAGTCTGAGCTGGCACTGCTGGCCAACTACAGCCCTCTACACAAAGCCAGCCTTCTCACTAGCCGCCCACACCCTCACCCTCCACAGGCCTCAGCCTGGGCCTTTATTTTTCCCCCTCCCTGCTAGCCTTTCCAGAGCAGCCTGAAAAGCATGGGCAAGAGATGGGCCAATCTAAAAGGTTGTAAAAACTAAAGAAGGCTCAAGGACTCTCAGGAGTGAGGTGAATATGCGTGTGCGTGCATGCGTGTGTGTGTGTGGGGGGGGGGCGATGGGTAGAAGTGAGGCTGTATAGGAGCAGGAAACAGAGGCCCTCTTTCCCATTTTTTTATTCCAGGTCAGCAAATAGCTGCTGAGCTCTCTTTCACAGGTACACATGACACACCCCCATACAAAGACACCTGTACATCCATACAGAGCTTGCATAATCACGACAACAGACTTTTTTGTTTATTTGTTTGTTTGTTTTTGGAACAGGGTTTCTCTGTATAGCTCTGGCTGTCCTGGAACTCACTCTGTAGACCAGGCTGGCCTCAAACTCAGAAATCCACCTGACTTTGCCTCCCAAGAGCTGGGATTAAAGGCGTGCGCCACCACCGACCGGCTGACAACAGACTTTTTTTTACTGAACACTCACCACCTGCTAAGCCCTCAAAACATAGCTTACATGTTATCCAGTGGGTCTTCACACTTGAATCTATTATCTATCATTTATGGAGAAGGAAACAGAGGCACCTGACCAGTGCTGAGAAACTTGACCAAGGTTGTACAGTTGTAGAGCAGTCTGTGCTTGCTCACACCTGCAGTCTGCTGAGTCACGGTGAAAGGAGTGCTCACCCTCCCACCTATGCATCACACACGTGCATCCATGACAAGCACACAAAGTCAGGGGAGGACTAGTGAAGATCTCACACCCACCCCAGGGCAGAGATCTTATGTGTATCTATGCATAGTCTGCGGCCAGTTAAATCTCTACAACAGCTGATTTGGGGCAACAACCTGAGAACCTGCACAGAGTTGGGAAGGAATGCACAGAGCTGGCTCTGACTAGTTGTAACAAGCCAGCCTGGCACTGACTGACTTGAGCACACACACTCCTGTACAGAGGGCTCCTGTCCAGGCCCAGGGACACAAACAGTGGCATGTGTCAGCACACACACATGCACACACCAAACTGAGGAAAGACTTACGCCTGCACTTGTAGCCTTGCTTGTTGAGGCCCCTGAAAGGCAAAGCCCCAGCAGAGTGAGTGAGGATGCTCCAGTTCAGTCCCCTCTTCCTGTGCCACCCCCAGCAGGGCTTACCAGCCCTCACCAGACAAACTCTTTGCACACAGAACAGAAGGTGGGCTGCCCAAAGAAGGTGGCGATGAATTCATGGTTCTTGATGTAGTGGATCTTGGCCTGTTTAATGGCTCCACGGCGGTTCATGGTTGGGAACTTGGCCTCCTCCTCACTACGCATAGACTGTTTGCAATCTACGAGCCATACAGGAAAGTTAGCTCCAGTCCATTAAAGTCAGTCCCCCCCCCCATCTCAGTCCCTCCCAAGATGGCCCCAACATTTCCCCATGGGAGTTGCTTCCAGGTCTGCCTCTGACCTGGCAAATGAGATTGCCCCTGCCCTGATGGGGGTCTTACCCCCATCCTCCAGGAAATACTGCACACACATCAGCACCTTGGCCTGAGGCTGCAGATCCAGCTGCAGGGGTGGGAGGGGGATGTCAAATCAGTGAGGGCGGGCCTGGCCCAGGTGAGACTCAGAACCCGCCCCATTGGTCTCCCTCAAGGCCAAGGGGGGGGGCCCTAGAGCCTGGCCAGACTCCAGCCTGTCTAGGGTGGGCAGGGCCCCGCCCAAGCCCCGCCCCACTTTGCACTCAGGGTATTATTACATTTGGGGAAGTGAAAGGATCCAGCCCACACCCTGTTAGGGCACATGGTCCAGGAACAGTGTGCAGGGGAACTCCCCAGCCCACCCACATCTGCCCATGCAGACACCACACTGCTATGCCTGACACACAGAACACCACGCTCTCTGAGCCAGGTTCTTCACTAGCCCAGACAGTCTCGAGAGGGAAAGGCCTAAGCCTCTATCAGGACCTAGGCCCAGTGATATTTCCTCAGGGAGAGTACCTGGCCAGGAGGCTCCCATACCCCTGCCTAACTGGCTAAGAGTCGGAGCAGTTCTATGTGACCTCCTCTTCTACCCAGGCTCCTTCTCTCCTCATTAAGGCTGACCAGTGCTTCCAATGGTCACTGAGCCTTTTTAGAAAGTCATTTTGGCTGCAGAAGACCACAGGATTGTATTGGCTCTGGCATTCTGCTGCCAACAAGAACACTGCCACAGATGCACGTGGCCCCAGGCGTGTACTGCCAAGAATATCACCACAGATGCACGTGGCCCCAGGCATGTGCAGTCCTAGTTTCTGCAGGTGAGTGGGCAGACTGCCAGCTTCCTTCTCTTACCTCTTTTCTGCTAAATATGATGTTGGGTACATGCTTGGCTAGACCTGCAATATCCTCAGCACACTCCTCCAAATAGGACCAACAGGTGCCTCTGAGAGAGAACCTGGTGCTGGGGTAGGAGCACAACCCTTTACGATGCATACCCCGCCTTTTCAACGTTAATCGGTGGGGAGAGTAAGTTGCAATTATCACGATAACGATAACTTCCTTCAGGACCTACAAGGTGTCAGATCGCAGTGTCTCCAGACTTTGTGGTGCTGGAGAGATGCTAGACAAACTATCACTGAGCTACATTCCCAACTCTAACTTTACATTTTTAAAATTTGAGACAGGATCTCATTAAGTTACCCAGCAGGTCCTGAACTTGTAACCATCTTGCTTCAGCTTCCCAAGTACATAGGATTATAAACCTAGGACCCCACAACTGGCTTACAATAAGCACTGGACATTAGTGCTCATTTTATCTGATGGGGACCTGGAAGTAAGATGTTTTTACTCCTTTTGATGGCAGTAGAAAGAGAGGCTCAGAGGGGCCAAGGACCTGGTAAATCGGGGCTGGGATTCAAGCTCAGGTCACAGCAGCTACAGAGCTGAGCTACTAGCACACATGCACATGCAAGACCCTGGCTCACAGGCCTCTTACCCAGAACTCAGCCTTGCCGTTGTTCTTCTTGCAGCGCTCAGCCAGTACTGACACACCCACGGTCACCTCAGACATGGGGTCTTCAGCTGCCCGCATCAGCACAATTTGGATGACACGGCCTTCATAGATGTGGGCATCGAATGTTGTCTTCCACTCAGGATACATGGTGGGCTTCTTCTGTACTAGCGTCTTCCCTCGCTCTGCGACAGGGCCAGGCAGAGAAGTCAGACTGGGACTAGTCCCTGCTTCCCTGGACCTCCTTATCCCTCAACGCCACACATCTACTTTCTCTCCCGCCCCAAGGATGTGCTATGGCTCTCAGGCATCACACTGAACACCCAGCAGCCCTAGTGCCTTTAGGGCACTCTGTCAGGTCCCACTAAGTGCTTTGATCTGCTGTTCCCTTTCCTGTGCTCCATTTCAATTTCCCTTTCTGTCTGCACTCACCCAGTGATCACATGAAAGAGCTGCCACAGGTTAGCCATGCCTGATGGCAAGGAACATGGCCGGACCCTGTCTCAAGTCCCAGACAGAGACATGAACTCCTGCACTCCTCAAGTAAGCCACTAAGTCACAGCTCTGATGGGATTGACAAGGACAGAGACAGTGGTTCTGACCCCTCCAGCAAGCAAGTGGCCTGACCCTAAGATTCAGAGAAGACTTCCTGGAGGAGGGGGCATCTCAGTCAGAACCTAACAGGTGCATAGGCAGAAGCTATCAGGGAACAGGTGAGAAGACAGCGAAGGGCTCCTCTTCCAGTAAGCCACCCTGACCGGAGGCTCCCTCAGCACAGGACTCATCTCCTGTGACCTGTCCAGCTCTCCCTTCCAGGGACAGGACAAGGCCGAGTCAGTCCTGGAGCACTACAATAGCCTTGGTGTCCAGCACAGGGCCAGGTAGACATGTGGAAATCACGGTAGGGTAAAATTCACGATGTGGGAGGTTCAATTTAACCACTGTGGGGATGGCAGGAACTGGGTGCTTCTGTCTTCCTGCATCCTCAGCAAGGTAGTTCAGGAAGACAAGAAGGATCTAGGGAAGAAGGCAGGCCTCCCTTCACTCTACCTGTGCTGAGTGCCTCCTTCATCTTCACAGCACAGAAAGGCTGGCTTGCTTCATCCTCAACCTGCAGGGAGCCCAGCTCGTAGGAATTGAAGGAGATGCGCAGGAAGGGTGCCATGATGAAACCTGTAGTGAGATTGTACATGTGAAAGGATGAAGCCAAGGCAGTACAGCAGAGACAGCCAAGAGAGGCAGCTGCCAGGGATGTTCAGCACCCACTCCCCAGGGAGCTTACACGAGTGGGACTGACCCACATGGTATACCAAATGTACTCGTCTCTAGTGTCAATGGGAAAAGCTGGGCAGTCTAACATAAGTCTGGACTTATAGTTTTACCAGTAAGCTCTGGTAAAACTAAAAGATGGGAAACCAGACCTGTTGAGCAACAGCTACCATGGTGGCTGCTTTTCTGTCAGTCTACCAGGCCAGAACACTGTCCCCATTCCTGAATGAGGCCCTGGAGGCATTTGAGTCTGTGATCCTTAGGCAATCATTTCTCATGGGCAATTCCTGAACAGCTGTACATGCCAGGGACCACGTATGTGCTGGGCTCTGCACTCAGTGTTAGCAGCTACCTTCTTGTCTCACTAGGCCCATGAAGCACCTCTTGAGTCTCTGTTGATTTTGCTGATATACACCCAGGTAGAGAGGCATGGCAAATTGAGTCCTGTTTCATCAGCTAAAGGTCCCCATCCTGTAGAAGGGGAAACTGAGATTGAGACTGAGCCAGAACGAAAGCTAGAGTTCTCTAACTCTGCCTGGACTTGTCATACCCCACCCTTCTGAACAAGAGCCCCCCTCAGGGTCACATGTCTCCTGCCTCTTTAGATTTCCTGCTCTTTCAAACTGAGAATGGAAGCAGTAGCCATGCAGGGAGAGAGGGGTGAGAGGACACAGTAAGGGATGTAAAAGGTTACATATTCTTCTCCAAATACAAAACTATTTTATTGTTGAGTATAATATACAAAGCTGGACTCAGGGCACCCTCACAAATACAAACACACACACACACACACATACACACACATACACACACACACATGCCCACCACTCTCACCACCACCACCACCACCACCACCACCACCACCACCACCACCACCACTAAAACAGCTGCCCAGTCTGAAGCAGCTCCCTCCAGCTCCTCAGCAGAACAGCAGCCAGGTCTGCCTGGAGCTTCCAGTCCAGATGAGCTCACAGGAAACACTGACCTCAGCCTGTGGTCCAGCCCAGAGTGCCCAGCCAGAGCTCGAGGGCCCGAGCCAAAACATAGCAGAAGAACTAGAGAGGCCAGTCCCACCGACCCCTACCCTGGTCTGGCTTGGACTCAGTAAAATTGAGAACAGGTGCTTGATGTCAGCCTGTGCCCACATCCCCAGGTCTGAAACCAGCAGGTGGGCAAATGCTTAGCACTAGACCAGTGCCCATGACAATTTGCAGGGTAGAAAAGGAGAAGCTGTGGGCTACTCCTGGCCTGGAGCATGCCTTGAGCCTGTGTGGTGCTGGGCACGGGGGCCAACACATCTGCAAGAATAAGACTGTCTTGGTTTGCTCTCTGTGGCTGTGATAAACATCATGAACAAAGCATCCAGAGAGAATGGATTTATTTCATCTTATAGCTTACAGGAACCTCGTTGTAGGACCCTACCAGAGACCAAATTGCTTACTAGCTTATTTTCCAGCTGCCAGCTTCCTCTCTTTTACCTCCCAGGACTACTTCCCCAGGAGTGGCAGTGTCCACAGTGTCTACTGGGCCCTCCCACATCAATCATGAAAATGCCCTACATACTTGCCTATAGGCCAGTCCAATGGAGACATTTTCTCAATTGAGGGTCTCTCTTCTCAGATGATTTCAGATTGTGTTAAGTTCACAAAAAAACCTAACCAACACAAGAACTCATCTGGTCATGGAGGTATGTGTACATGTGAGGTAAGGGTATGTAGGTATGTGCCATGATAAGAGGCCAATAAATGATGGAATGAGACACAAGATACATAGATCTGGCAGGGTCACTGCAGGAGTCTTGGACATATATCCCAAATGCCCAAAGGAAAAAAGACATCTTGGACCTCCTACTGACCTGAGAGTCCAAGGCATCAAGGGGCTCAGAGAGTGCTTCCAGGGTCTGAATAAGCAGGGCCCTCATAGCACACACTTGCCATGGGCCTGTGTCCAGATAGCAAAGGCCAGGTCCCGACAGGCATAGCTCTGCCTCTGCTTCTCAATGAGAGAACCCAGAATTAAGTCAGGTAGTAAGCAGCATCTAGTACCTCAGAGGTAAAGCTGAGTGGGCAGGGAAAAAGTAGAAGGGCCTAGGCTCGTCCTCAAAGACACGAGATTAGAGCCATCCAGGTGGCAAAATGCAGGTCCTTGGTGCCACTGCTGCCTTGGCTATGTAGCTTTGCAGGCCTCCTGGGCTCTGAGTCCCCGCAGCCTCAGATTCCAGATGAGGACTTGTCCCTGGTCTCTAGGCTGTGATGCTGAGAAGCCCATGAGGATAAGGGGCAACATCAACCTGAAGGGCATAGGGCATCATTCCCATGCCCTACATATGTATATCCTCTCTGAGTCTGATCATATCCCTCACTGTGCCTCTTCTACCTGCCCACCAGTCAGGGAGGGCTGGGAAACTGTCCCCGATTCTGAGACAGGAAAATCATGTCGGCAGGAACATGTGGCAACTCATCCTGGACTGGGAGGCACTCCACACACTTGTGGCCAGCCTCTCCCCACAGCTCCCCCTGGTGTCGAGTTCTGCCTGCTTGCAGGCCCATGGCTTTCCTTAGTCTTAGCTTGTCCTGGGCTCAGAGAGTTGTGTGGAAGAGACAAGGGGTCAGAGCAGCCACAGGAGTGTGATGCAGGGCTCAGGACCTGGCTCATTGGCTGCCCCTGAAGCTCACACTCATGGCAGCTTACTGTTACAAACCACTGAAGGGAAAACCACAACCACAGCAGGTCTGGGCCCCAGCCCTAACCCTGCATCCAGGCCACAGTGCTACCAGCACAGGGGAGCCATGGTCTTTGTGGGCTGCCATGGGACTACCCAACAGTCGTTCAGGGGTCAAATCACTTTGCCCCACATTCCTGGGACAAAAATGAGGGCAAAGGCCCTGCTAATACCCACTTGGCTCTCCTTTGGAGTACTCAGACCCCAGAAAGGAAACAAGACACGTGAGCAAGCTAACATCTACTTCCACCACACTGTAACCCTGAGAGAGGCTCTGGGCAAGTGTCCATCTGCACAGTGAAGTCAGGCTGCCCCACACAGCCTTGCTATATCTGAGCAGTGGTGAGAAGCACAAAGGCAAGATGTGCTCATCATTTATAAACCCCGTGCAAATAGGCCCCAAAGGGAGGACATGGCTCAGCCCCAGGCTTTGCAGGCCCAGGGGACAGCAGGAGATATCACGGCACTCCACAGGGAGCAGATAGGCCTTTCCCACTGTTGGGGGCTCTCAGTCTCCCTGTCCTGCCCCTCCAGTCTATGAGGAAGAGGGTCAAACAGAAGCTGCCAATCTCAACTGACACACTTCTGAGAAAGACTGTCCTGTCCAAGATGTCAACACAGTGCATTAGCCTTGTAATTATATTAGCTCACTTTGTCCCAGTGTAGCCCCAGGAACTGCTTTCTGGATGAAGAAATCAAGGTTCAAAGACAGTAAGTGATTTACTCAAGGTCACACAAGCCATAAGTATGAGTAAGTGGTGGGAAGATTTGAACTGGGCCTGTCGGATGCTGGAGCGCATGTTCTTTCTATGCTAAGGAAAGATGAAAAGAGGAGAGGGCAGAAATGGAAACAAATATGGCAGGAACTGCACAAACACTTATGAGGACAGAAAGCAAGGTAAGCATGCAGAATCCTGAGCTTGGCCAGTCTATGCACCTACACTCACCCGAGTCCTGGGCGGGGTCTAGGCCAACAAGGATAGTACAGACCCCTGAACTGTTGTCTTTCCTCTATTTTTGAAGACCTGGGAAACTGGTCCGGGTTCCTGTCCTTGCCAAAGACTAGAAGCCTTGAGGTGAGGAAGGCAATGGCTAAGCCACAGAGACAGGTCACCTTCTCCAGAACAAACAGAAACCTGTTTCCAGCCAGCCCAAGGCATGTAGAGAGGCTAGCCTCAAGGTGAGCCGGCAGGCACTGTTGGCATTCCCACTGGGTGGCTCCAAGTGTGGTGAGAAAGAGCAGAGACAGATTCGTCCACCTCCTTACAGAACAGAGGGGGAACTGAGGGCAAGGTTCACATGAAAGGTCCCAGCTCTCACAGGGTTCCCTCTACCCTGGTCTGATTCTGCCTCGAAGGCCATAGGATTATATCCACTGCACAGAGGGAAGAGCTTGGGCTGAGGACGGAGAAGAGGGGCCTAGATCAGACCTCTACAGCAAAGTGTGAACTGGCTTAAGAAACAGCAGCTGAAGGTCCTGAGGGGTTGTCTGACTTCTTCCACAGACCCCTGGGTGTTGATCCTCAAGGAGCCCTGGTCCTTCCTCACACAGCCCTCTACTACCCACACCTGCCTAACCTCAGACTGGCATCCACTGCCTGCCATGGAAAGTTTCATTTACTGCCAAGACTAGATGCAGATGTTGGCAAAATGGTGCCCTCCTGGTGCTGCCTCCCTATCTGGTGGATAGGTCTGGCAGGGCAGAAGGAAGGGGAGAAGAACCAACATAGGGCTGTCACGGGACAGGGAGAAGTGATGTACGAGCAGGTGAGTGGAAAGCTGGCTCTGCAGTTGTAAAGAACAAGGGTAGGTATGATGAGCACACAGGCAGGTCCTATGAACAGGCAGGACGTGACTGGCTGGGGGGGCTGACTTCCATGACTGGATTCCCTGACAGAACCAAGTCAAGGAGGCCGTGGGCTTCCACAACTCAGGAGACAGGCCCAGCAGGAAGTGCAGGAAAGGGGAAGAGAAAGCCTTTACCAGAGCCCATGGTCTCAGATCACAGCCAGGTCCCAGCACAGGAATGCCTTCCATGGGACTGGCCTCATGTCCTTGCCAGGGCTCCTCCTTCTACCCTTCCCTCTCTCCATGCGACCAGCTCCCACCCTTGTCCTTTCCTCCCAACTCTTCAACACTCTGCTATCCCAGCCCAGGATGCTCTCCCAGCTGGGCCTCTGCCCACAGCATGGCACCTTCTCAGCTAGCAGTGTTCTTAGAAGCCAGAGCCCTCAACCTGGCTCCCCACCTGGCCTCATCCTGTTCTCCATGTCAAATCCCTTTGGCTGCTTGGCACCTCACTTAACTAGCCCCTGTGACTCTGGACACACCCCCTTAGCCAGAATGGCTTTCTCCTCGTGTACCTATCTAGATAGTTAAAAAGCCAGCCCTGGGGATCTTTGCCCACTCTTGGGGAAGGCAGCTGCTTCCCTATTGGTAGATAACCTGTGCCGTCTCCGGTATCTGATAACTTGGGTTTGTTGTAGGTGAGGCAGTATCTCTGCCTCTAGCTTAGTCATCCCGGTCCTGGTTACATGAAGTCCACTCAGCAGTTCCACTACAAAAAGCCGATGTGAGAGCTCAGTGGTAGAATACTTGCCTGGTATACATAAGACCCCGGATTCAATCCTTAGCACAGACAAACAAACACACACACACAATAACAACAACCCCACACATACACACAAAACATGAAAATCTGCATTTATTGCATGCAAGTATGGTGGACTCTGTCTGTCTGCAATCCTAATACTAAGCAGGATTGGGAATCCCAGGCCAGCCTGGGCTACAGGAGGACCCTGCCTCAAAAACAAAAAGGGTTCCAAACACAGTCCATGGGAATAGAAAGTAGACACTGGGTGGCATATTAATACCTTTTCAACACATAAGAGTTGGGCTACCCTAAGAATCAAGTGGAAGCTGGGGTTTTCTCACAAGAAAACATGCATTCTTATTTTTCTGTACATGAGTCTGCACAAAGCAGGGTGGGGGCTGGGCCACCAGTAATCTGGGTGAGTGGGATGTGTTCCTCTGTGGATGCACTATATCATCTATTTTTTTTTTTTTTTTTTTAAGGAAATGTGATCCTTTTTTTTAATCAGGTGTTTTTCTTTTCTTTTCTTTTTTTAGATTTATTTTATTTATTTTTTTATGTGTATGAGTACACTGTAGCTGTACAGATGGCCGTGAGCCATCATGTGTGTGGCTGCTGGGAATTGAACTCAGGACCTCTGCCGGCCCTGCTCGCTCTGGCCCTGCTAGCTCTGTCATAATTCACTGTAGCTGTTTTCAGACACTCCAGAAGAGGACGTCAGATCTCATTATGGGTGGTTGTGAGCCACCATGTGGTTGCTGGGATCCGAACTCAGCACCTTCGGAAGAGCAATCAGTGCTCTTACCCACTGAGCCGTCTCACCAGCCCGCACTATGTCATCTTAAGGTTGTGTATGTTTCTCTGTGTGTCTACCTTTGACAGAAACTCCCCACACCTGACTGTATCTAAGTTAGTCAGTTTGCACATGTGTAGGCCCCAGATTACTCCCAGATCACCCAGCCAGTGAATGGTACAGACGAGAAGGCTGTCGGAGTGCATAGCCTGGGGAGGGCTAAGGAGTAGGATGAAAGCAAGTTTGGGGAGCGAAAGGGCTGAAGTAGAAGTGGGGCTACAAAGGTCTACAGGCTGGGGTGTCGGAGATCTTCAGCCTGATAATCACAGCTAGCCAGGTTCCTGGTTGTCAGTGGGTTCACAAGCTCTCTGCAAGCACACATGGAATAGGAACTCCTCAAGGGCACAGCCAGCACCAGGTGCAGAATTGTGGTCATCTAGCCGGCCCCAGAGAGAAGCTCTCTGAGTTCAACCAAAGGGAGAGTTGCCGGAACCCATCCAGAAGAATCAAAGGCCTTTCATGGCTCAAGAGGTTTGCTGTGAGGAACCAGAGGGGAGAGGGAGTATCCAGGACTCTCCGAAAAACAGCCACGCACGTGCAAACTGACTAACCTAAATACAGTCAGGTGTGGGGAGTTTCCGTCAAAGGTAGACACACAGAGAAACATAAGCAGCTTTAAGATGACCTAGGGCATACACAGAGGAACACCTCCCATTCACCCATTGCTGTCACATGTCAGCATAGAGCCAGGTATACACACACACCCCCCCACATGGTATGATAAACATAATATACAGATGGGCAACAGACACACTGTAGACAAAGAGATGAACACAGAGACCTGGAAGGACCTTGCACACCTGATTAGGTTCTGGCACCAAATATAGCTTTTCCTGTCTCATTACACTTGGGCACAATGGCTGGGAGAAAAGGAAGGACTGGGAAGGATAGCAGGGGACCAGGCCAGGATGGGCTTGCCTCTTCAGGAGGCCCAAAGACAAGTCCAAAATGTGAAAGAGAAGGGACCAGCTGGTCAGGCACATCCTAGGACAGGCCTCTTAGCAAGCCTACTCACCTGCAGGCCCCTGAGGGGAAGCGAGCTGAAGCTGGAGCTTACAGGTGGCAGTCACAAGCCTGGCAAATGAGAGGAGGACTTTAAGTACTGTGGTGTGGGCAGCCCACAGATGACCTCCATGAGCCCCAGGCTTACATTGCATAAGATGACCAAGAGGTTGAGCAATTAAACCAAAGACACAAAGCCAAAAGGGGTCGGGGTGAGGAGGCTGGGGGCACAGGAAGGGGGCGGAAAGTCTTCAGCCCAGACTCTTAGACCTGTCCATCAGACTTGTAAGGGGGAGGGGCTATGGTTGTATATTGGGGACAGTTCCTTTGTGCCCTAGATGCTGGTCTCAAGCCCATATCTTACTCCAATTCTTCACCCCCCCTTCTCAATGAAGGTCCCCAAAATGCTCAGATAAACGTAAACTGTTTTCTGCCTGGGAGAAGGCGAATGGCCACTTCGGTTTTTTGCTGTCTATAGCCTTCAAGATGGCAGTGGGCAAAGGAACATCCACAAGGTGTGCCACCCCCTCACAAGTTGTACATACAGAAACTGGTGAACTCAGGCCTAAATGGGCTGGGTGGATGTAGTTCAGAATGTAGCAAGCTCTTTAGTGTGCCCATCTGCCATATGGCATCGATCCTCCCCATATACCATGCTGAACACAGAGCCTGGAATGAGGCAGTGATATACACAGAAGCTGTCAACCCTGCCTGGCCCTCTCTCCCACTTGTCCCACCACCCATCTCCAGTTGTTCTCAGTCCTCTTGGGGTTAATCCAGCTGTGGCATGCCCTGGGCTTCTGGATACTCTAGGATCCCACCTAGCTTAGTATAGTTGAGTTCATGGGCAAAGCCCAGGTCAGCAGGAGCTGCTCATGGTCTAACAGTCTCCTTGTCCTGGTAATCTAGACCCCTAAGCTTTCTCTGCAGAGAGCCTCCTACCCTGTACCCAACAGCCTCACAGTCTACACCACATAGACATCTGATCCAACCTTGGCCTAGTGACTGGCCTGTTTACTCAACATGGCTATAGAAGTGATCCAAAGCTTCCGTGACTGTTGTGAAAACAGCAGCTCAGAGACCACAGGCCTGCCCTCCTGGCCCCTAGGCAGGGACCTTTGAGAGACAGCTGTTCTATCTTACACCTGAGGTCTTTCAAGCTTTCCCACCAAAGGGAGGGGTGACTCTTTCTGATCCGGCTTTAGATTCGCAGGTCTCACTTTGGACCTAGAACCCTGCACTGTGGGTTTATATGCCCACTTAGCCCTCCAACCTCACCACATGAATGACTCAAAAAAAAAATGCCCAGATCCACCCACAGCAGCCTACTGGTGTCCCACTTCATGTGTCCTCATCTGCCAGGAGTGCCCACGCTCACAGTCATCAGGCCAGAAACCTGGGGCCTGTTTTCTGCTTGCCTGCCTTCCCCCCGCCCCCCACTCCGTGCAACCTACTCCCAAGTCTGCCTTTGTAGCAAGCCTCAAGCCTCTTCCTCTGCCTCTGCCTCTGCCTCTGCCTCTGCCTCTGCCTCTGCCTCCTACTCCAAGCTGGTCCCTACTACCGAGCCGGACTGGACACCTGCCTGCCTACTGCTTACACTCCCGTACTCTGGCTCTCACAGTCCCTAGGGCCCAGCTCTAAACTGGGCTTTCAAGATGTTTCAGACAGGAAAGCAAACCTTGTCATCCCCGACTCGGCTCCTAGTGTTTCCCACCAAATCCATCAAGCCGTAGCCTTGACCTCCCTGACTCAGCAGTTATCCTGTCCTCAGTCCTGGCTCCAGGGATCCCTTACACTTCCCTGACAACCAAACTTCCTTCTATGAGGAGCCTCTGTGGGCAGTGTCCTGTCTTCCTATACCCTACCCATGACAGTAGCGCCTTTCCATCATTCAAATCTAACATGGACACCCCTGTTCTGCCCATTTCACAGATGAGGCAACCGAGGCTGAGAACAGTCTAGTCTCTGGCTTGGATACATAGCCAGGAATATCTACATCAGAGAATGCCTGATGTTGCAGCTGGTCTTGCCCCTGCACCTTCAGGATGTTCTCCCTCACACTCAGCATAGACTTTCATTGATCTCCACTCCTCTAACCTCCTGGGCCTGCATGTCACACCCCCATCCCTACCATTCTTTGTAACCAGAGACTCTCAGCCTCTTGGTCCCAGACAACAATGGGCTGACTCCTCTGTATTCCTGGGACGTGGAGGCCCCTCCCACCAGCTGCCACAGACCAGTGATACAACATGGATGCATATATATGCCCCACTCTCCAACCTATGCAGTCCCAGATAGCTAATCCTTCTCTGACTGAAATGCTGACTCTGGAGGTCCCAAGGATAGGCAGCCTGGTAAGAGGGCTCAACACCCCCCTCTTCATTCTAAACCCAACATCCTGCAGGGTTTAGAAGGCGGAGAGGAGCTGAAGGGAGCCCTATGCAGCTGGCTGTGGGCTGCCTTTCCCCATCTCTTCAACCACAGCTGTGAGATCTATCTTCCTCACTTTGAAAGGGAGTGAGGGGACACAAGCAGGAGCAGGCTGTGCAGCTGACTGCCTAGCTCCTCTACCCTGGGCTCCTTCTGAAGAGGACATGGGACCCACGGGATAAGCAGAGCAGACAGAATGGGAGGAGTTAGAGACCTGACTTCTCAGCTGGGTTCCAGGCCAGACACCAGGCCAGTCCTAGCTCATCAAACAACAGTGGCCCATTATCAGTATCACTAGCTAGATTTGAATAGTTACTCTGCGTGCCTTTAGCTCCTGCTATGTTGTTGTTTTCGAGACAGTGTTTCTCTGTGTAGCTGTGGTTATCCTGGAACCCCCTTTGTAGACTCACAGAAATCTCTCTGCCACTGCTTCCAGAGTGCCGTGTACAACCACTGTCCAGCCAGTTCCTGCTATTTTGCATACATTATCTTGTTTCCCAAATAGTCATAGAAGTAGGTATAAACATGATTTTGTCAGAGAAGGAAACCAAGGTCCTGAGTGTAGAAACCATTCACACAGATTTATCCATATAGGTTTGGTGCGACCTAATGGAATGCAGGAGAGTCACTGCTACCCTCAAGGTGCTGAAGCCCCTGTGCTTCAGCTTATAGGCTTGAAACAAGAGAGGAGGTGGGATCATGGGGCTGCAGGAGGCTTACTGTTCTTAGGTCCCTGTCTCCTACCAGAGTTCCAGACAAGCCTGGACAGTCTTGGAACAGAAAACCTGGTCAGTTGGCCTAACCCACAGCAGATCCTGCTCCCCTCACCGGTAGAGTTGGGGTGAGGCAAGCCACGGGTGGAGCTGGTCAGTCCCACTCTGAAACCACTTCCTGGGCAGCCCAGAGGAAGTGAGTGTCAGGAAACATCTTGGACCAACTGGGTCTCTTCTCTGGGCCCAAGTCATGGAGAGTGGACCCCTGGAGAAAAATGCCCCACTGGCTCCAGAGTTCAGCAGTTCCACTCTCTCTAGGCATAGTGTCAGGACAGGGCAGCTGTAAGTCCCCCACTGGCCTATGGTCATCTTGGCCCCATGACCAAACAGCCCACTCACTTCCTCTTCTGTGGTAGTAGCCACAGCTTGCAGCAGCTGACAGGACCCATCCTCCACACATGTGCCTCTATCTCCAATGCCAAACCCTGGTGAGCCTTGAGGCCTGGGTCATGTGGGCAGATACCCTTCCCAGTGTGGCCTAACTTCCTCTAGCCCTGGTGATCTTTTTTCTTTCTGTTTCTCACCTCCCACACCCCCTGCTGAGGCAAGGCCTCTTTGTGTGGCCCTGGCTATCCTAGAATTTGCTCTGTAGACTAGGCTGGCCTCAAACTCACAGAGCTCCAAATGCCTCTTTCTCCTAAGTGCTGGGATTAAAGACATGGGTCACCATCACCCAGCTAGCTCTGGTGATCTTACCTATACCTGGAACTTCATTATCAGGTGACAGACTCTGGTTGCCAGAGTGGGTAATGATCCTGACCAGGGCTCCCCATCTGACCTAGCATGGGCATGGTGTGACGTGTGTGAACACTCACAGCAGGGAGCCTCTGTATGATGTCTGAGTGTGTCCCCTGAAGAGATGCATGTGGACAAGTGTGTGCTTATGTGTAGGCAGCATGTGCCTGAGGCGAGCATGTCTAGTGCCACTTAGTTTTGTCTACCTGTGTGGGCACGTGCGTGCCTCTGCCAGCCTGCAGCCAGGTGATGTTTTGAGTTTTGCAGTGGGCAGGTTCCAAGGTTAATGCAACTGAGGCTAAGTGATAGGAAGAGCTGGCTTCCCCGACTTTAGGCAGCTGAGAACCCCAAGCAGATCAAGTCCTCTCCTCCAGGATCGGGGTAAGTGACCAGATAGAAGACTCAATGAAGACCCTGACCTTGCCCCAACCCCACTGGAGTGAAAACCCTGACCTCCTCCCTTACTACACCGAGGAAACTTCAAACACCCCCACACTGTGGCTAACATCCTGAAGAGTAGGAATGGGGGCTGATCAAAGGAGATTCCTGGAGGGAGACCATCCTTGCCAGCCTGTTCCAACACTCCCCAGATTCCAGCACACACACTCATACCCCCATACACGTATACATGCATAGGTGTGTGCCTCTGCTCACCGGGGCTCCTCCAGTCACACACACAACTACTTCTTCCCTCCTCCTTTCTGTCTCTTCCATCTTTCTTTTTTCTGTTTGTTTTGGGTGCTGAGGTTTCTACCAGGGCTTCACATACACTAAGCACACTACCACAGAGCTACAGCACCAGATTCACAGGACTTTATTGCAACAGGGGCTCAAAGAAGCAAAGCTGGCCCCACAGGGGGCACTGTTAACTTGAGAGACTCATTGCCCTCCCTGGCATTCCTCAAAGACCATGCTCAGCTGAGCTCAGCCCTGAATCAGGAGGCTGAGGAGATGGAGGGAGAACCAGGAGACCACTCAGTCCTTCTGGGAGACTCCATTCTATTCCCAAGCTGGCATTCAACCTGCCATGGGGCATAGTGAGCCTGTTGCCTTCTGACACGAGAACAGTTTGAGGAACCATGGAAAAGCTGACGCCTCCTCCCTAACCTCTGGTTTACATACTACTTTCCCTCCAACTGACCAAAACCAGTGTCATCACTCCTTTGCCCATGAGCACTGACTGGTTCCAGTCCGCTGAGCTTTAAGGCCAAAGCCACAACCAGGTATCAGGCAGGAAGCCCCTTATATACAAAAAAGCAAAGGGCACCTCCCCTGGACACTCTGCTTCACAGCCAGAATGTACCAGGATCCAGCCAGTCCCACTGGAAGCCAACAAGTCTTGAAGAGGAAGGACGCCCTGGCACATTGCCCATCTGCCTGAGATGACCAACCTATCTATCCTTCCTGGGCTCCCAGCTCCTGCTCATCCTGGCTCCTGCTGGGCTGCGGCTACTCACTAACCACCAGAAGTAAGTAGGCCCAACGCCCTTGCCTGGGCCAATTCCCAGCAGACCTGTAGGAACAGGAGAAAACAGCTGAGCTGGGAAGCACAGCCAAGCAGGCCCCGGCACCAGCCAGCTTCCTCATGGCCAGCCCAGGCCAGCTCAGCTATGCTGGGCAAAAGGAGTCAGGACTGACTTTCTAATAGCCATTAGGCTCAAATTCTCTTGGAAATCAGCTATGTGTCCTTTCGATGTTAGAGTCTAGAACACTGTGTCCTTGCCCTTAGAATAACATTTCTAGCATGGTAAGGAGACCATGGAACACGGGGGTGTGAAAAATACTTGGTCTGACCCTCCTGTCAAGGAGGGAGCTCTAAAGGTTTCGAAATTGCAGAGTGCAATCAAGAACCAACCTCAGATAATTCCTTTGAGCCTATATGTATACACACACACACACACACACACACACACACACATACACACGTGTGTGTATGTGTATACACATACATACATATATACATATATATGTGTATATCTATATCTGGTGGGGGGAGGTCTCACGTAACC
Source organism: Montemys delectorum (assembly GCA_019843815.1). NCBI lineage: Eukaryota > Metazoa > Chordata > Mammalia > Rodentia > Muridae > Montemys > Montemys delectorum. Next base: position 30,417 of record JADRCD010223551.1, read on the forward strand.
CAGGCTGACTTCAAATTCACTATGTAAACCGGGTAAGACTTTTTTTGAGGGCGGGTCTCTCTGTGTATCCCTGGCTATGAGATCCCCTTCCTCTGCCTCCTGGGTGCTGGGATTAAAGGCACGTGCCACTAGGCCCAGCTCTAAGCCTCTTTTTTTACGTGGAGGAAAATGTTACTGCTCCACTCTGAGGCTCTGAGGCTTGAAGACGTGTCCTGCCAGCTCCTGTGCTAGAGTTTCAGTGAAGTAAGCGATGGCCAGGCTATGGTGGAACACACCTGTAAGCCTAGCTGCTCAAAAGCCTGAGGCATAAAAAGCAAAAGTTCAAGGCTAGCCTAGGCTACATGGAAAGTTCAAGGACAGCCTGGGCAACCTAATGAAATTTTGTCTCAAAAATTAAAAAAAAAAAAAGTTTAAGATGTAGTTTAGCAGTGCTTCTAAGTAAGACCTTGGGTGTAACCTTCAGTACCACCAAAAAAGCCTGAGAGATGAGAGAATAACAGACGGATAGCGACCCATCTTGGTCCTTGTTTTGTAGTCTCAGATCATTCTCACATTACTGTTGCACCATTATACAGCTGAGAAAACTGAGGTCCAGAGATATCCTGAACAGGTGGAATGGCCAAAGCATCACAGTGCGCTGGCCTAGGTTTCCTGGCATTTCCACTACAAGCTCCTGGAGCCAGAGGCCCCATCACTACTCCCTGCAGGCAGCAGCAGCCTTGGGCTTTATCTTTCCATCAGTTCTTCAAATTATTTCTAGTTTAAATTTAAACTCCAATTAGCTGTGCCAGATAAATGGTGTCAGAGCCTAGCAGTAGTCACAGTTCTGAGTCACTCCCACGCCCCCCCATCATAGCTATAGAGACTGGGGGCCGCTTGGGTGGGGCTGACCAGAGGTGGGTCCTGCCACTAAGAAGAAGCCCTCCTCGCAAGCAGCCTAGTCAGAAGAGGCAACTTACAAGCTGTGTGTGGGAAATACAGTTGGGAACTCTCTGGGTTTTCATTCATCCCAGATTCCAGAATGGGACACAGAGCCAGGGACAGGCCCCACGGAAGCCTTCACGTGCACACCACTCTCAGTGTGGCCAAGACTGCTGAAGAGCCACCAATCCGAGTCCTCACTTTCTCCATCCCACAAAGGAAACTCAGTGTAGTGAGGCTGGGCTTGGGAATCCTGCTCTTAAAGGGCATAGTATTTGACTCCATTGCTTCTTGGTCCAGAACCTGAGTCTCAATCATCCCACTATAACCCCAGGACTCATCCTAGCTCTCTCCATCTCTCCAGGAGCCAGGGCTGGGCTTGTGCATGCCAAGCACACACCCAGTGCCTCCTGCTCCCATAAACTCACAGGCAGCCGGATACTCACCTTCCCTCCTCACCTCCTAGCACACCCCTCCTGTTGCTATTATCCACACTCAGCCACTCAGTTATTGACGAGCCCCATCACTCCTCAATACACACCCGCAGTTTCATACAGTCAGACTGTGAGTCTCCTACCAGTCACCCTCTCCTACCAGAGTTCTATACTGCCGTGTCACCTTCCACACAGTCCTGTCAATATTACCCGAGCCTTTACAGTATCATACAAAGATACTGTCACTGAGAAACAAAACACACACACACACACACACACACACCAGCCGCCCTCTGCTGGCCTGTTCACCACACCCCAGCCTAATCCATAGCAGGAACGAGGAAACCCAGTCCCCTCTGTACCTGATCAACTTGGTCATAGAAGATCAGTAGCAGAGGAAGAAGAACCGAGTATGATTAGATGCATGCTTACCCACGAGCCTACGGGGTCGGCACATCAATAGTGTGGGCTCCCACAATTAAAGGAATGCATGTACTCATGGCCGGAAGGTTATCGTGATATAACGCACGGACTTTTGGGACACACAGGGTTGCAGACAGACATATAAGCAAATCAAGGCACAAAATACAGAGGGGAAGCCTCTACATACAAGACATGATTATGAGGCTTCAGAACACACAGCCAGCCATATAAGTACATGCAAGTCACACGTGAAAAAGGACACATTCACAGGGGAAGTCCCACTATGACAAATAATACACAAGGAGACAAGACACCATACCCACAAGTCCAGACACAGATACTACAGCAACAGAAGCCAGACTCCTCCGAGGGCCCAGGGTAGGGGCCAAAGGAGAAAGGAATCTTTCTAAGGACTCACTCTAAATCCTCCCGGTTTGCGTGGGGCGCTTAGTGAGGCTCCCTTCTCTCCCCGCCCCTGTACCGAGGGAGTTGGGAGCAGTTGTGATGGTGCTCCCTCTCCACTGCCAGCCAGCAAGGCCAGGGCATTCCCGTCACTGCTGTCCTCATCACCTTACTGGGCCCCCAGAGGGAGTGGCGTCTCTCCACTGGGACAGAGACTGACAGCACCAGGCAGAGCCTACCCGGGAGAAGGGGCTCGGAGGATCAGAGAGGACAGGGGAATGGTGGAGGCTGGAGCCACGCCCAGCCCAGAGACAGATGGAAAGCCAAGAAAGACACCGAGACTGAAAGAAGAGATAGGGCGAGGAGGCGGCGCCGAGAGAGTCCGCCCGCCTGGGACCCAAGAACTGGAGGCTAGGGAGACCGGCGGCCCGGCCTCCGCCCGGTGGTGAAAAAGACCGGAGACTGAACTGGCAGGGGCGGGCGAGCGTAGGCTGGGGGTGCGGCTCTGGGAGGACCGGGTCGAGGGGGCGGCGGGTCTGGTGGGGGTGGGGAGACGGAGTACATGGACCGCGAGGGGCAAACAGACCTGGCCCGGGAGCAGAGGACCAGGCAAGAGGGGGTGGGGACCGGCGAATGTGCAGAGGCCCCAGGGAGATTCGAGAAGATCGGACGGACCCTCGGTGGGGCTGAAGACACACAGAGGGGGTAAAGATGCTGGGTGTAGTAGGGCCTGGGCTCCAGCCGTCGAAGAGAGGGTCAGACCGACCAGGGTACCGAGGCGCCGGTGGGTCTCCGTGCTCGGCGGGACTCTGGCTGCTCGTGGCTCAGTTTCTCAGTTTCACAACCGGGAGCCGGAGAAGGAAGGGGGTTAAGGAGGCTACCAGCGAGAGAAAGGGAGGAAAAGGCCGCTGCGCCCTCGAGTTAACTCGGACCTCGCGCTCGGGCCCAGCTCTCACTCACCTCTCGACGCAGGGCCAGGCGCCAGGGGTCCCGGCGAGCCGGGGTCCGTCTCGTGGCGCGGCTCTCCCGGATGCGCGTGGACGGGGAGGTCGGCACAAGTCTGATCAGGACGGGCCCGGAGGCCAGTGGGGACCGCCCGGGTCCCGGCACGAAGGGTAGATGTCCAGGGGCCGCTCGCGGGATCCCCGCGGCCGCCGCCTCCTGCTCTGGCGCCGCGGCACACGGAAGTGCGAGGGGGCGGGGCTGCGCGACCTCACCCAGGTGCCGGCCCCGGTCCCGCCCCCACTCAGGACCCGCCCCACGGGCGCCCGCCCCTTCGAAGCTCCGCCCACGTGAGCCGGGGGTCCGGCGCGTCTCAGCCGCTTTCAGTGGCAAATCCTTAGGTCCCCAGATCTGTTAGCTGTCTCTGGCTCTTGTGGCGCCTCGCCTCGCCTCAGTGGCACGCGGGCCATCCCATCTCAGGGGACTATGTTATAGAGGAGGATCCCGAGGCCAAATTGGGGGGCACAGCACACACCGTGGAGCCCGGGAGGCACCGGCGGGGCTTCCCCAACTACTTGCGCCCACGCCCGGGACTCCCCACTGGCCAGCTGGCTCGCCTCGCCTGGCCTCATTCCTCTTCCTGCTGGCTTGAGCAGAGCCAGGGACGGGCTCAGTGCCCGCCACCAGGCCTGCCGATTCCAGCCCTGCCTAAGAGAAGGAGCTGGGAGGTCTCCAGGGCGAGAGGCTCTAGCCAGTCCCTCTCGGCACTGCTCCTCAGCCAGTTGTGGGAATTGCTTCTGCCCCCATCTTCTCACCCTCTTTCCTGTGCCCACGGTTCAGTCAGGCGCACAAGAGGAATTTGATTGTCAGTTGTAACTCATACACTCATTAAGGGTCCCCTGGGCCCAAAGTCTGAGCACCAAGTGGGAGCCAGGAACTCCATTTTTTCTGTCCCCAAAGCCCAGAACACTAAGCTGTTACATTATACTTACCCAAAGAAATGACTTCCTGGGCCGGGCAGATGATAGTTTGTCTAGCACGCAGAAAGCTCTGTGTTTGACCCCCGCCACAGAGTAAACCACAGATGGAGGCTCAGAATGATACTCCAGTGCTCAGGGGGAGAAAGCAAGAGAATAGGGAGCTCATTAAGTTCAGCCTTAGCTACATAGCAAGTGGACGCCAGCCTGGCCATGGGAGATCTCATCTCAACAAAACAAAGCAAAACAAAACAAAACAAAACAAAAGATAATTCTTCCTGGGAGGATAAAAGAGGGTTCTGGTATCCCGAGATCCCTAAGGTCCTTCTGGGAAACTACCTAGAAGGAATAAAAGTCTAGACAGCTCTTTGCCGACTGAGATCAAGAGAAGTGCCCCCCCTCCCCACCCGTGGAGGCTGGAGACTTCCAGGGATGGGGGACCCTGGCAGAGATGTGGGTCTTCAAACCTTATTTTAAGTGTACATTGGGGATTGAGCTAGGGAGAGGAAACCACAATGACTCGTCCTTTCTGTAGAAAGAGGAAGGCCACCGGTTCCCTATACCCTGAAAGAAAAAGGGCCCAGTTTGAAAATTAGTGTTTAGGTCCCCAGTCCTGATAACTGTCCCCACCCCATGACGGTGGATTCTTCCCACAAAGTCAACTCTGGCCAAATTAGATTCCTTCTCCTTTCTCCTCACACCAGGCTTGTGAACATGCTGTTTCCTGGTCATTTCCTGTTAACTAACATTCCTCTACCTGTCTCAGCTCTGTCTCCTCTCACGCTATTCCCTGATGCCTGTGGCCTTTCCATCAGCTAAGGGACCCTATTCTTTAGCTTACCTTGGGAAGCTAAACTCTTGAGCTGAAGGAAAGGGTATGCTGGGTAACTTCGGGTGACCTTTGCCCACCTAGAATTGGGTTTCACCCTATCTGGCTCCTCCTCCAGATCCGCAGCAGCCAACCCAGCCTCTCCTTCAACATCAACAATGGATCTACCCTGTACCAGGGACCACAGCAGGAGAGCCAGCCATTGGGGAGCTCTAGGTCCAGCCACTAAACCTTTCTTCCCACATGCTGCTTTCTGCCTTATGAGAAGCAGCCGAAGGCCGCGGTGGTGGCACACGCCTTTAGTCCCAGCACTTGGGAGGTAGAAGCAGGCGGATTTCTGAGTTCGAGGCCAGCCTGGTCTACAGAGCGAGTTCCAGGACAGCCAGGGCTATACAGAGAAACCCTGTCTCAAAAACCAAAAAAAAAAAAAAAAAAAAGAAAAGAAAAGAAAAAGAAAAAGAAAAAGAAAAAAGAAAAAAAGAAAAGGAGCCAAAGAAGAGTGGGTGGTTGGGCATGGGGCCTACCCGGTGTTGGGCTCTGTCCTAGGTGCTAGATATATATCCTGCATATGATCTTCAAACCCAACTTTGATGACTAGCAAGGAGAACCGTGATATAATGAGATGGAGAGCAGCTAAGATGGCTATGTTCTGGCAAGGGCTCAAGAACAGTATGTGGTAGGCTTCTCTCCAGAGACTGTCCCAAGGGACTCAGAGAAAACAGGCTTGGGCAGAGGTCAGGGACTTCAGGACCAGGTTGATTAGGACCACCCATTATGAGCTGGATACAACACTGGGTTGGCCCCGGAAGGGTCCAGATGAGCTGTTCCTAACCAACTTCATAAGGGCCTACTGAGGCCTCAAAGGAAACTGGCTGTATCACACGATGACTCTATGACCCTGACTGTATCATCATGACCACACCCCTCCCAGCCTAAATTCTCACCTGTGAAAGAGGCTGCATAAAGAAAGAGAAACACAGACAGACAGACAGACAGACAGACACACACACACACACACACACACACACACACACACAGGGGAGGGAGAGAGAAAGAGAGAGAGAGAGAGAGAGAGAGAGAGAGAGAGAGAGAGAGAGAGAGAAGAACAGAGTTGATCCTGGGTGAACCTCTGCTAAGGACTTGGTCTGTATGTTTGTTTGTATGTTTAGAGTTACAGGAATGGTCATTGTGCTAAGTCACAGGCTCTCAGCTGTGAAAGGGTCCTGGATTGTCTCTTGGGACACAGGGTATTAATCCTTTAGCAAGGTTGAGCTTTAAGCATCCACACAGAAGTGATCCCCCCCCCCTTCCCTTTCTCCTCCTCTCCTCCTCCAGTTTACCATACAGCCTAGCACAAGATGTGGGTGGAACTGAGCAGCAACCACTCAGGGCTGCTTCTCTGTGGTTTTCCAGAGGATTTGTCCAGAGGAGAGCAGGAAGACTCTTGTCACTCTGGTATTATCCAAAGCTGTGAGCAAAACAGGGTCCTAAGACTTCTGAAGGAGAAGTCTGAGATCTAATCAGGTAGCCTGAAAAGACCACCCATTGTTCCTGAGGCCCACCAGCTGAAGACAGGACAGGCTCTCCCATCTCTGCCAGCAGTCAGCTCTTATACTGTTTGCTATTTCTGGCTGTCTCACTGCTGTTCTATCTCTGAAGCTCTGACTGTTAGGGCACCCATCTCCTCCCTGTCCAGAGCACTGTCCCAGTGAACAGAAAATAGACTTATGTTTCTGGGACAGGAAACACAGGCAGCAGGAATAATATATTTGAGCCTGCCGGGGTTTTGTTTGGGGCAGTGAGGTGGAAAAGGGTACTTGGGGCATGTCTATACCTCAGGTCATGAAGGCTGCCACAGAGGTTTCAGTCTCTAGCACCAGGTGAAGAGCAAGCAAAGTCAGGCTCAGGAGATCTTAAGGGTACTACCACATGGCAGGGAGGTGCTAAAAGGCCCAGGTTACTGTCCCATTCTGCCCCAGACCTGTGACTTGACTACATGTAGGCTCCCTCCTCTGTGGAGTGAGGATGCCAATAACGACACCTTGTGGTTGAGATGGAGCTTCTGAGACCAGAGGAACTAGCTTAATCTGGGTGGGTTCCAACAGTTAACACAAAGTTAGCAAGGCTAGGCTAATCCTCTCTGAGATTCCTCTTCCCTAAGTTTGTTTAGTGAAACTTGAGGAATTCCTGGAGAGAAATGGGAAAAGTTCTTCAGGACATCAGGGCACAGGGCATTCCTGTGGCTCTCATGGGTACAGCCCTGGACTGTCCCAGCCCAGCACTGACTTTAGCACAGTTCTGGCCAGACTGCCTCCTAAGTGGGGTTCCTCTGTCCCAGTTCCTCCCTGGAACCTGGGAGTGGCAAGGAAGGGCAATGGAGCTGGGGCTGGCCAGCAGTGACAGCTAGAGGCATGAAGGAAAAGTCCAGGTCTCCTGCGCTGACTTCCCCAGAACAACTCCATCTGCCTCTTGCTGGGGCTTAGACTAGTATGCCTATCCACAGAGGGTGAAGGCCGGGAGAGTGAGGCAGGGATGGCCTCACCAACTCCTCACTTGCTCTCCTGTGGATGCCTCTGTTCCTCTGCAGACAATGGCTCATTGAAACTTCTATGACCTACTAGAAACTGAGGACAGGGCTTGAAGTGACCCTGAAATGAAACAAGGTCCTTGTAGGTGCCGAAGCCTATAGACAGGTAGGTACTCCAGGGACCCAAGCCACATAAGCCCTCAGTGGCAACAGCCTTCCCCCCACCCTCAGCCCTCCCCTACCCAACCTCTGCTGTACCACCACAACCACCCTTGCAGACCCCTAGGTCACTGTCATTGTGTACTGGAGTGGACAGCTTGCAGCCTTGCCCCTCCCTGCCCTAGGGAACTATTTCCCTAGGGCAGGGAGGGGGAGGTGCCAGCCCTCCACGTGATTCTGGCCTGACTATAAAAGACCCAGCTCTATTCCTGAGTTATGTAGTCACCTGAAGGCTGCCAAGACACTGACACCTGTCCTGGCATTGCCTTGCTGGTGAAGACCCAAAGCTGGAGGTGGCAGATGGGTAGGGAGAGTCCTAGAAACCTAAAAACCACAAAGATCTGTTGGCTGCTTTGAGCCCTTTAACGGAAAGGAAACAGTCCCATTTACAGAAGAAAGTAGAAATGTTTTGTAACTGCATAGATCTCCACAGACAGATCTGCCCACTCCTCAGAAGGAAATGACTGCCCCCTGTTCCTCCACACAGAATAGAGCAGCCTGGTGCTTGGGACCTCTTTACCTTTTTACCTTTGAGACTGGGAAGTGGAGCTGGGGTTTCTTATAAACTTCGCCTGGCATCCCCTGGCAGGGCTCTGTGCAGTGGCAGTGGGTAGTGCCCAAGAGAAGTGGTTGGGCCAGTTGGACCAGCAAAGCCCAACCCAGAAGCCTACAGTCAAGTCTTCCAGTGATATGAGAGGCCCTAGGTCACTTTTGCCAAGACCCTGCTCTCTCTTTCTCTTCACTTCCTAGTCGCAACTCAGTTTGTGCTTTGCCCCTGGAGTGTCTTCGGTCCAGCTCTTAGGATCTGACAAGCCCCATCCCCACCCTCACCCCACCCCCAATCCCACTTCTCACCCCCACCCCCACCCCACAAATGGCCCTTCTGCAGAGAGCCTTTGCTTCTCATTCCCCCCCACCCCCACTATAGCCTGCCCAGGGCCTCTCCTAAAGCATAGCCCCTGGGCAGAGGCCCCAGGCAAGAAAGAACCATCATGTAGCCACCTTGGTGGCTGGCTGTATAACCTGGAGCAAGTGCCAGCTCTCTCCCAGCCTCATTTTCCTCAGCTGTAAGAGCTACACCCCCTGGGGCTGCCTTGAGACTAACTTAATGTTAGCCATAGAGAGCCCAGCCCTGGGTCCAGCACTAGAAACAGTCAGCTAGGCCTGTCCCTCCCTCTGTTCCACACCTCCCCATCTGCCAATCCCAGTAACTTGCTGTTGGCAGGGAGGAGCCTCCACAGTGCAGAGTGAGTCCCATCCTCCAGCTGCTGCCCACCTGGCCTCAACCCACCACCTTCGCAGGTCTGGGCCAAGCCTCTGCCCACAGCCTTTTGTGGGCACACACTGTGGCCATCTTGGCCACAGTGGCTAGGCAGGCGGCCAGGCTGTCGAACAGGCTTAGACAAGAGGAATTGTAAGCCTGTAAGGTAAACAAAGCAAAACAAACAAACAAACAACAACAACAACGAAAACCACAGTCAATACCCAGGCAGCACCTCAGAACCTACAGGGCAAATGGGAGAAGGCTATAATTTTTTAATATGGGGTAGAATTTGGGTCAAGGGCTGGAGTACAGAATCTAAGCTCTCAAGTAGGCCACATGAGGGGAAGAGACTCAGCTGGTTTTTGACACCCTGCCCGCCATACCAGTACCAGGCTTCCTCAAGGTGGGCTTTGGAAATGGGACCTCAGTCACAGGTACCAGGCTTAGGATCACTGGCGTTTCCAGGTGCAGCAGAGATCTGAGACCCAGTTAAGAGCTCTGGAAAAAAAAAAAAAAAAAGATAAGTTAGTCTTTTAATTTGTCCTCAGGTTTTGTAACCTAGATGCCTGGGAAGTTCATGCTGAGGTCTGTCCTAGCTCCCTCCAGTTCCCAGAGCGACCCTGCTGGCTTGGCAGAGGAGGGGGAGGAGGATGTTTCCCAGGGTGTGGACTGCTTCTGGCCAGGGTGGGGGAGGGGTGCTGTTTGAGGCCAGAAGTGGAAGAGAGAACCTAGAGGAGGCATTGGTGGATCTGGGTTAGCCTCTAGGGGCTACCGTAGGAGTGAATGCATGCGTGTGTACTGAGGTGCCAGCGGGTGTCTACGTACGGGAGAGATTGTGGGATTACCCCACCTTTCCTCTTGTGTCTCAAAACCTTCCATTCCACACCATCCATACCAGACACTGGGGTACTCCAGAAGCCCCAAGAATGTTTCTCCCTTCCCCAGACATTCAAAGAAGGCCAGTGTCAATCACAATCCCCATGGGGGTGCCACACGTGTGTGCCTGGTAGAATAATACAGAATGACATTTCTTTCTGCAGGCTGAAGCCTCCTTCAATCCAGATGGCAAGGGTTCCCATGCCTTAGCCAGATAGCAATAGGCCTGTGCTGATCGGTTGTCTGCTCCAGCCCCTATTGTCAACCTCAGTCGGCACAATGGGCCCCACCGGAGCCAGCCCCCACTCACTATGGAAGCTTGTACAAATCTTTACCACCCTCATACTTTAGTATTCCCAACCTGACTTCTCCATTCATTCATTCCTCGATTCTACCACCCTGCCCTGTGTCTCTCCTCTGGCCATTTTTCGGTTCGCTCTACTCAAGAGACTGACAATCTGTTACCTTCGTGGCAGCTATATGGTCATCTTAAAAAGCTTTCAGGACTCACTCCTTGGTCCTGAGGCTTGACCCTGGACCCCTTATAAAGAGTGGTCCAAAGTTCTGATCCGACATCAGCCATGGGACCTAGTCTCTCTCTCCTCCCGTCAGACTCCAGACTCCAGGAAGATGGCTACACAGACTGCACAATGCCTCACCTCTGGGCTTTGCCTGTGATATAATACCTGGCTAAGCCTTCTCTGGGTTTAACTGGGTGCTGGCTTAGAGACTTCCTCTGGGTTAAAGAAGGGGGGGAGTGTCCGTTTGTCCATCCCTCAGCACAGGGCAAGGCCTCCTTCTTAGGTCCCTGTCAACATCCCTGCCCAGCTGCCAAGCCCCAGCCTGTCGCTCTCTACTCACTCCCAGGTTACTAAGAAAATGGGAACATGGGGGGG
>JADRCD010223552.1:5655-20990 GCA_019843815.1 Montemys delectorum
CTCTCTCTCTCTCTCTCTCTCTCTCTCTCTCTCTGTGTGTGTGATATTTTTAGACATGGGAAATTGTAATCTGAGTTTGCACATTCTTGCCAGTGAAAAGGTCATGGGAATATTCATCAGTCAGCAATCTTAAGCAAGCCCTTTCTTTTCCCTAAATGATGGAGATCTAAGGTACTCAGATCGTTATAATGATCAATGAGTAACCTAGACCAGTAACTACAAATTCAGCTACATTTTTTTTTTGTAATTTGATAGTAAGCCATGTTGGTTGAAATGACATATCTGCTCTGCTAGAAATCCTAGAAATGATTTCATTCTGTTTCACACATCTGAAGGTGCAAACATTAGATCCATTGCTCTTTTCTTAGAGAACCTAAGGTTGAGGAAAAAGAAAAATAAAGACTTCTGAGTTCAGAATGGATATTCTGGACTAGACAGGCTAGAGTCTGGTGGAAAGAGGATTTTTGTAGGGAGCTTTCTAGATTAAGATGGTCCATAAGCAGGCTTGGGTATGATTAACTGGACTGCCTTAATTGATTAAGGAAGATTCAGCCTGAAAATGGGTGGCACCATCTTCTAGTTTTAGGTCCTTGGCTCTCAGGGAGGAGAATGCTAGCTAAGCGCCATGAATTAATCTCTTTCTGATTTTTATTGTGAATGAGATGTGACTTGACACTGTTGCAGTGATTTCACTCCAGTGGTGAACTGTAACCAGAAAAGGTGAGGTAAAAGAAACTATTTTTCTCTACATTGCTTTTTGTTAGAGTATTATTACCATAATGCTAGAAATGAAAATAGAACCATATGACATTGTTGACATGTCACACCAATCATATAATTACTTAATCTATCTATAATCTCTATGCATCTATATATATATCTATATCTATATAACTATGTATCTATATATCTATATATCTATTTATCTATCTATCTACCTATCTATCTATCTATCTATCTATCTATCTATCTATGTATCATTTACTATCTATCTAGCCATCCACATATTTATCATCTATCAACATGTCTACATAGTGTGTCTATTTCTAATTAATATTTAATGCTATATAGATGTGATTCTGATATGTATATGAATAGAAATACATAAATATGTATGATAATTTTCTTCCTCTACTAATCATTTTTAAAAAATGGTCAATTTGAGAGTTTACAGAGATTTTGGGCTCATTTTGTAACAAATTATATTTCTGTATGATTAAGGTCTATATGCTGTGTAGTCTATATTATACATGTTTGTGCAAAGCTTAAGTGCCATATACTTATGCATAGTCTATATATTTAAGGTATAAATTATGCATATGTATATATGTACGCTTATGAAAAAAAGTTTTGTAAGAATTAAGAAAAAATAGTTAATGAAATAATTCCTAAGGATATTCTGTTGTATTCATAGACTGGGGCTTTGCTCAATTGTCTTCAGAGAGGCTTTACCCAGCAATTGGTGGAAACAGATGCAACATCACACAAGCAAATATGAGGTGGGGCTTGAGGAAATTCTACAGAAGACAGGAAAGAATTGTAGGAACCAGAGGGGTCAAAGACACCCCCCAAAAATCAAATAAACTGGGCTCATAGTGGCTCACAGAGACTGAACCACCAACAAGGGAGCCTGTATAGGACTGACCTAGACCCTCTCTTTACTTATTGTCTTGGTCTTCTCTTGATATTCCTAATACTGGGAGCAGGGATTGTCTCTGACACTATTTCCTGCCTTTGGGACCCGTTTTTCCTACAGGATTGCCTAGGCTAGCCTTAATAGGAGAAGAGGTGACTGGCATTACTGCAACTTGATATGCCATAGCTGTTTGATATCCATGGGAGGCCTAATTGTTCCTGAAGAGAAACAAATGAGCCATGGAGATAGGTGGTGGATAGGTGAAGTGGGGGCTAGGGACTGGGAGAGAGGAGGGAGGGAAAACTGTGGTTAGGAGGTAAAAGAGGGAGACAGAGAGAGAGAGAGAGAGAGAGAGAGAGAGAGAGAGAGAGAGAGAGAGAGAGAGAGAGAGAGAGAGGAGAAGGAGCTACTTAAAATGAATTAGTGAAATTTTTATTGTGTACTTTGAAGTAAAGAAAATAACTAAAGTATAAATTGAGTATGGAGAAAAATGTAAAAGATATTTATCTTTGACATATCAAATTAAAAAATGGAAACTTGGTTAATCAGCCTTTCCTATTTAGTAAACTTTTCTTATTTTTAAAGTAAACATAAAATTTTTCAATGGTTTGCGAAGGATGGTAAAATCTATATCCATATCTGTATCTGGATATCTCCATCTTTATCTACCTATATTTTTTAATTACAATTTGTATTTCTCCATATAATCGAAGATCCAAAAAAAGAACGTACTTACTTTCTAGCATTAGATACTGAACACAGCAGGGAAACTTCATAATATAGCAGTCAAATTATTGAAGTTACATTATTTCAAGAATGTAAACTTTTTGTATGTGATATAGAATAGGAATACTTTTATCTTTTTGCTTTATGGGTCTGGAGATATGGCTCAGAAGTTCAGCACTCTTCCTCTTACAGATGATTCAGGTTTGGTTCCATCCATTCATATCTGGCTGCTCACAACTGCTTATAGGCTCTAGTTCCTGAGGTTTAAATACATTCTTATATATATATATATATGTGTGTGTGTGTGTGTGTGTGTGTGTGTGTGTGTAGGTACTCATACATACAAATAATTTAAAAGAATAATACATAGATGTATTTAAAATTGTATAAATCCTAATAAATGGTTAATTTTAAATGCCGTATCACAAAACCATATCATCCCTACAAACAATACAATGTCGATTAAAATTACAGAAAAATCTTGACTGCTGATACTGGCATTTGCATTGTATCTGTTTGAAAAACAAAGGCATAATTTTGTACATATTGTATAACATATGTAAAGTTAAATATCCAAGGCAGAAACATTACCAAGCTGTCTGCAAACACATTTTTTAATCCTGAAGAGAAATGTGTTAAAATGTATTTTACACATATGTATATACATAAAAGGAAAAGCTATTTCTGGCATTTCCCTTTCCTTCCCTTCAAACTTTAATTAAATAAATAGGACTCCCATCTAACTGTTCTGATATTTCCTGCCTTCTTATCAGAACACTAGTTTTGTGGATCTTCCAACATTTAGATACAGACACAGATACACAAATACACACATATAAACATACATCAATGTCTTTATTGGTGGTTTTTGATGCCATATCCCATTTTATATATATATATATATATATATATATAATTTCAGTTACATTTATGTTTGTTGGTTTAATCTATTCAGAGAAGCTATACATAAATAAATAATTTTAGGTACTTAATGTGTGGGTTCATCATAACCTCTACCAAGAAGATGGTCATTAATAGAATATAAGGAATATATTTCATGTCTCAGTTTTTGCTTTTGAGATATTAATTTTCCACATAAAAATCACTGTCTTAAGTACTAAGAATGGCCCAATGAGATATCACAGTGGGTAAAGGCACTTGCCACAAGACTGACAACCTGATTGTGATCCCTAGAACCAATATGATAGAAGAGAATTGATAATGCAAATTAAAACTGTAATCTGATCTTCACACATATACCATGGTACCTGCACACCTCCATTAGATTTAAAAAATAAAAAGTTTCTAAAACAATATTCCTTATATTTATCTTATTATTTCACTTTATTTGAATGATACAGCTCTGTATGTACTTTTTGTGTTTTGCCTTAGTATAGCTAGATATCTGACACATTCATATACAATTGTACTTATAAATCATTAGTTTCAATATTATATATTATATAATTTAAAAACCCTGCATTTTAGCAGATTTGCTTCTTGTTTTGTAAAATACTCAAACAAAATGTATAAAAACAATATCTTAATCTGACTCCATAAATTGACACCCTTTAATTAGGGCACTCTGGTTCCCTAAGCAATATTCCTTATGTAATGCATGATTTTGATTTTTCTAAAAAAGAAAAATTATAGTAACAGTGGTGGTCTGAATGAGGATGAGAATACATGCACCTATAGGTTCATATAATCGAATGCTTGGTCATTAGTTGGTGGAACTGTTTAGCAAGAATTGGAGTGTTTGACCTTGTTGTAGGGGATGTGTCACTCGAGATGGGTTGCAAAATTTCAAAAGCATACATCAGACCATGTTTTGCTGTCTGTACCAGCTGTCTATAGTTCACATGAAGCCTCACAGCTAATGTTCCATCTATATTCCTGCCTACACTCTGCCTGGCTCCTTGTCATGATGATCATAGACTAACTCTCTTTAACTGTAACAAAGCTCTAACCAAATGGTGCCATTTATAAGTTCCTTTGGTCATTCAGTCTGTTCACAACAATAGAAAAGTAACTAAGACAGCCGGCCACTCAACTACTGATTTGTTTTCTAATTTTCTGTAGTTTTATTCTTTTATTACTCTTTTCTCGATTGCTTTGAATTATGACACATTTTCAGATTGATTTTCTCCTTACTATTGAATTTTACATTCATCTTATTCTAGCTTACAGATTTAAATTGCTTTAAATATTACAGAAAACTTTGAATACAAATTTTTTTAGCTTCTGTTTGAAATGTTCTATTTGTATTTCAAAAAGCTGTATTTTCCGTGTTGTATAGCTTTTTGATTTTTTTGCCTTGATTCCTAATTTTGTACTCATGGGAGATTTTTATTAACTAACTACTTTTGTCTTAGTTTCTGATGACACTGTAGCATCATCCTTGAGGTTTTTCTCCTTCAAAGTCCTTACTGTGTCTAGCCTGTCTCTCTTTAAGGTTTCCTCCTTAGCACTGATTTTTACCAGTGTGACTCTGCTGTAGCTTGGTTTAGTTTTCACAGCTTGAATTCTGTTGCCAGTTAAATTTTCTGGGGGAGCATACTTAGAATTTGTTTCAGATTCTGGACACTTTTTTTTTTTCTGCAGATATTTTTATTTGCTCTCCTCTTGAAATTAGCATTACATCTGTTAGAACAGTTGGCTTCCATCCACACATAATCAGCTGCTATTCTTTTCTCAATGATGTTCTCTTTTTATCTCTCTTGCTGCTTCGATTGAAGATTTTTCTATGGATTTCAAGGTCTTTGTCTTTACTTACATGTTTGACCTTCTTAATATATTAAAAATTCCAGTTCTCCACTTCAATCAAGGGGAGTTCCCTTAGCATACTTCACTATATATGTTCAAATTTCATCTTCCTATGTAAATATTTCCTCCAATCACAAATATTTTAAGTGATTATTTTAATAGTTATTTACTATACATAATACATATTTAATTTTCTCTATAATATTAATAATGGATTAATTTTCTAACTATGGATCATATAATTTGTCACTGTTAAGCATAAGATACATTTAAAATTTTCATTGAATTCTATGTTATTTATATTGATGAACGACTATGACACATGCTTCAGGATTTATTTTTTCCATATAAATTTATAATTTACTCAAATGTATTGCCAGTTGTGATCTAGCCTAGCCAAGGTTGTTACCAGAACCTTTTCAAGGATGATATGAGATTTCTGTTGAATGCTGAGAGCATTTGCTCTTACCACTTATACCAGCCATGCCATCTGTATTAACCTTTATACAACACAAAGAGGTTAAAGGGGGGGGGGGCTGAAGTATAAACACAATATTTAAGATAAGTGTCTTAGCTAGTATTTCATAGTAATGAATAGACACCATGACAAAGGCAACACTTATACCAGAAATATTTCATTGTGGCTGGCTTACAGGTTCAGAGGTTCAGTTCACTATTATCAAGGCAGGAAGCATGGCAGCACACAGGCAGATTCAATGTTGGAGAAGGAGCTGAGAGTTCTCTATCTTGATCCAAAGGCAGCAAGGAGAAAACTGTCTTCTAGGCAACTAAAAAGAGGGTCACAGAGCACATCCCCCTAAAAACATTCTTTCCACAACAAAGCCACACCTTTTAATAATGCCACTCCCTAGACCAAGCCTATTCAAACCACCACAATAAGTATTGATATAGTTTGACCATATAGTTATTTACCAAAGGAAAAGTAATAAATTCACAGATAATGCATATGATCTCTCCAGCCATTGACCTTTGACCAGGTACAAATACAATGAGCAAATTTTCTTATATAGAGCTTACCTCAGATCCAATTTAAAAGGTAATTGGATGGTTAAAACTCCATCTTTCTTCTGCTCTGCACCTTTTACCTACAGCTACAGATCAGCTCTTCACCCGAACCCCACATCTCTCCCTAACTCCTAGAAGGGCTGCTCTAACCCTGGATACACAGGCCTAACTGCCTCCTTTGAGGTCTGTTCTATAGGAGAACAATCAAGCCAAGCAATACCAGAGAAAACCAGATGGCAAAAGGCAAACACAGAATATAATCAACAGAAGTCAATGCAATATGGAACCATCAGAACCTAGCTTTCCTACTACAGCAAGCCCTGGATATGTTAAAAGACATGAAAAACAACACTGTGACCTTAAATCTCATCTCATGAAGATGATAGAGGCCTTTTAAGAGGATATAAACAATTCCCTAAAAGAAATACAGAAAAAAACACAATCTAACAGATAGAAGCCCTTTAGTTGAAACAAATAAATCCCTTAAAGCAATAAAGGAAAATAAAATCAAATAGGTATAGGAAATTAATAAAACAGTCCATAAGTAGGTATGGAAATAGAAGCAATAAAGAAAATACAAATGGATACAACCGTGGAGATGGAAAAATCTAAGAAAGATAATAGGAACTACAGATGTATGCATCATCAAAAAGAATGCAAAACATAGAAGAGAGAATCGCAGACATAGAAGATACCATAGAAGAAATTACTGCACAAGTGAGCAAGATGCAAATATAGAGTTCCTAACTCAAAACATCCAGGATATTTGGAACATTGAAAATACCAAACCTAAGAATAAGAATAGAAGAGGGTGAAGATTCCCAGTACAAAATGCCACAAATCATCTTCAACAAAATCACAGAAGAAAAATTCCCTGACCTAAAAAATGTATAAGGTACAAGAATTTCAAAGCAAACCAAATAGACCGGACAAAAAAAGGAAATCCTTCCTGTCTCATAATAATTAAAGTATTAAATATACAAAGCAAGAAAAGAATATTAAAAGCTGCAAGGGAAAAGGCCAAGTAACATATAAAGACAGACTGATCAGAATTACATCTCATTTTTCAAAAGAGATCCTAAAAGCCAGAAACTCCCATTCAAATAAGTGCCTTTCAGACAACTTGCAATATCAATGTGCTCAACTCGCCAGTAAAAACAAATAGGCTAACAGAATGGACACATAAGCAGGATCCATTCTTCTGCTGCACACAAGAAACATACTTCTCTAACAAAGATAGACACTACCCCAGATTAAAAGGCTGGGAAAGGATTTTCTACATCAACAGACCCAAAAAACAAGCTGGAGCAGCCATTCTAATATCTAATAAAATGTACTTTCAACCAAAAATTATCAAAAGAGATGGGGAAGGACACTTCATACACATCAAAGAAAACACACAACAAATGACATATCAATTCTGAAAATCTATGCCTCAAATGCAAGGACACCTACATTCTCAAAGGAAACATTTCTAAGGTCCAAATCATATGTCAAACCCCACAAAATAATGGACAAGCCACCAAAACAGAAACCTAAACTAAAGAGAGAAACAATAAAACTAACAAATGTTAAGAAACAAATGGATTTAACATATATCTGCAGAAATTTTCATCCCCTAAGAAAAGAATATACCTCCTTCTCAATGCCTCATGGAACAGTCTCCAAAATTGAACATATATTCAGCACAAAGCAATCTTAACATATACAAGAAGAGTGAAATAACCTCATGCAGTCTATCAGATCACCACGGATTAAGGCTGGACTCAGCAAACAGAAACCCACATTCTCATGGAAACTAAACAATTTTCTACTCAATTATGACTTTATCATGGAATAAAGAAAGAAAGAAATTAAACAATTTCTAGAATTTAATGAAAATGAAGGCATAACGTACCCAAACTTATGGTACACAATGGAAGTAGCGTTAAGAAAAAAATTCATAGCACTAAGTGACTTTATAAAGAAATTGGAGTGATCTCATACTAGCAACTTAAAAGCACACTTAAAAGCTCTAAAATAAAAAAGAAGCAGACACACCCAAGTGTAGATAGCAGGAAACTTAGTGCTAAAATCAATCAACAAGAAACAAAAAGAATATAAAAACAATCAACAAAACCAAGAGATAGTTCTTTGAAAAATCAATAAGATAGACAAACCCTTTGTCAAATTAACCCAAAGGCACAGAGACAGTAGACAAAATTAATGAAATCGGAAATGAAAAGGAAGATATAACAAGAGAAACTGGAAAAATTTAAAGAAATCATTAGGTCTTCAAAGGCCTGTATTCCACGAAACTGGAAAATTTAAAGTAAATGGATGACTTTCTAGACATATTCCATTTACCAAAGTTAAATCAAGATAAGGTAAAATATCTAAATTGTCCCATAACCCTTAAGAAAATACAATCATTCATTAAAAGCCTCTGTACCAAAAAGAGCCCAGGGCCAGATAGTTTTAGTTCTAAATCTACCAGACAATCAAAGAATAACTAATACCAACACTGCATAAAATAGAAACAGAAGGTACCATACCTAATTCCTTCTATGAAGCCACAATTACCATGATACCTAAGTCACACGAGGACTCAATAAAGAAAGAGGTCAGACCAGTTTCACTTATGAACATCCATGCAAAAATACTCAATAAAATTCTCACAAACTGTATCCAAGAACACATCAAAAACAACATTGACCATGATCAAGTAGGCTTCATTTCACGGATGCAGGAGTGGCTCAATATATTAAAATCAATCAAACTTATCTCCTATATAAACAAACTGAAAGTAAAACATTATAGGATTAAGTGCTGAAAAAGCCTTCAACAAAATCCAACACCCACTCATGTTAAAAGTCTTGCAGAGATCAGGGATTCAAAGCACGTACCTAAACATAATAAAAGTAACATACAGAAAGCCAATAGCTAAGATTAAATATAATGGAGAGAAATTTGAGGTAATCCCACTAAAATCAGGAACAAGACAAGGGTACCTACTCTTTCTGTATCTATGTAACATAGTACTTGACCTTCTAGTTAGATAAGTAAGAAAACAAAAGGAGATGAAGGACTTATAAATTGGAAAAGAAGAAGTGAAGGTATCACTCTTCTACACTTATAGACAAGAGCCTAGCATTACGGTCCTTTGTGAGGCTCTATCCAGCTGCTTACTGGAAAGGATGCAGATACCCACTGCCAAACTCTGGACAGAGGTTGAAGACTTTTATGGAAGAGTTGGGGGAAGTACTGAAGTCATTGAAGTAAATGGGAACCCCACGGGACCACCAACAGAGTCAACTACTTTGGGTCTCCAAGAGCTCTCAGAAACAGGCACCAACCAAAGAACGTGCAAAAACTGGAACAAGGCCCCCTTGGCACATATGTAGCAGACTTGCAGCTCAATCTCCATGTGATTCTCCCAGCAACTGGAGCAGGGGATGTCCCTAAAGCTGTTGCCTGACTGTGGAATCCATTTCCCAACAGAGCTATCTGCCTTGTCTCGACTAAATAGGAGATGATGTGCCTAACCCTGCTGAAACTTGATGTGTCAGGATCGAGAGATGCCCAAGGGTCCCCACCCTTTCATAGGAAAAGGTCAGGGAGAATGGGAGGAGGGATTCTGTGAGGGGAGTACTGGGAGAATACCAGCATTTGAGATGTAAATAAATAAATAAATAAATATGTAACCCACCATATAAACAAACAAAAAAAACCAAAACAAGACAAAACAAAGAAAAGTATGTTTATTTCTTTAGATGCAGAAAAGTCATTTCACAAAGCCTTTAGAATGAGGGGAGGATCTCAGTCCAAGGGGACAAGGAAGGGGGGCAGCACATGGAATATAAATAAGTAAATTAATCAATAAATAAATTAATTAATTTTTGAAAAAGTAGTTAGATAATAGCTATGCCACTATTGTATCAGTAAGCTACCCATGACCTGTGCTATAGATACTGTAGCATGAAAGTTCTAAGCTGGGGAAGATAATTGCTCAATTATGTTTCCAGCCACCTATACAGCAATTCCCAGAATAAGCTACCTGAGAGGAAGCTTCAAGCCCATTTTCAATTAAGTTTCTCTGTATCTATAATCAGATATGTAAGTGTAACTCTTTTTTTTTTCTTAGATGAAGTGATGAGATGTGAGCCATACCCAAACTGTGTACATACATGGTGTGGGCTGAGCCCAGAGCATTTCCTTCTCTGTTCTAGTTATTACTAACCCTAGGCCTGGAAGCTTCTAGTCTCCATACAATCAAATCTTCAAATCTTACCATTACAATCTGGTCTTTCTCAGCTTCTTATGGAATTTTTCTGCCTGGCATCATACTAACTTTCGCAGTATATTCTAATCTTCTGGCTCCTTCTCATTGTCTGGCTTATTCTGTCTTCACCAATGTCTAGCCTCTTCTTGCTATGATTTGTCTCTGTAAAACTGTAATGAACATATACCACCCACTACCACATAATATATTACTTTTTGCTCTCTCTCCTTGCTTTTAAAGTAGTTTCTCTTCCGCTGCTGTTCTCATGTGAGTTGGGTGGATCCTATCTGGTTCATTTTGCCAAATCTTTCTCTGATTCATCACTTTGTCTACCCTTCAATTAAACATCACTTTCAAACATGGCTGCTTCTTTCTACAAACTAACTTTACCTTTTTTTTAATGTGTTAAAGGTGTGTGTGTGTGTGTGTGTGTGTGTGTGTGTGTCTGTGTGTGTGTTTCAGCCAAATCATATTTTTGGATGTGATCCCTTATTAGAACAACTATGTAGATAGATAAAAATCCAATACACAAATGGCTTAATTACTATTCTATTTCTATGAAGAGAGTGAAGAGAGGCCATAACCAACACAACTCTTATAAAGAAAAAGTATTTAACCTGGTACTTGTTTGCAATTCAAGGTAGATAGTCCATGGTCATTATGGTTGGCAAGCAGATAGACATGGAGCTGTAGAAGTAGATGAGAGCTTTACATCCTGATCTGTAGATAGAAAACAGAAAGGGACACTGAGTCTGATGTGAGCTTTTGAAACTTCAAAGGCCACCCTAAATGACATACCTCCTCCAAAATACCCTCACTTATTCCACCTAGGCCACACCTCTTAATCCTTACCCAACAGTTCTACTAAATCTGGCCTAGCACTCAAACATATGGATGTCTTGGGGCCATTCTCATTAAAACCACCAGAGCAAGTATGTGCAATATTTAAAATAGGGACTTGCCATCCATCCAGCCTGGTGAGCAACCAATGCCAGTGCCTATGACCTGTATAATCTTGAAGGCTTCTGAAGGTATCCTTGACAATCATTCATTGGGATTTCCTTTTAATAAATAATTACCTTACATAGTAATAGGTTTCAGTGTGATTTCTGGAAATAGAGTTAAACATCCTAAATTAGAGTTTAAAACGAGAGGGTGGGTTGGTGAGCAGAGGGCGTGGGGAGGAAATGGTTTATTTTTTGTTTTTGTTTTTGTAATTAATAAGTTAAAATTTTAAAAAGTCTCTTTCTAAAGGAAATACAGGAACAAAGTGTGGAGCAGAGACTGAAGGAAAGACCACCCAGAGACTGTCCCACCTGGGAATCCATCCCATATACAGACACCAAACCCAAACACTATTGCGAATGCCTAGAAGTGTTTGCTGAGAAGCTCTCCTAGAGCCTGAAAAATACAGAGGCAGATGATCACAGCTAAACATTGGACTGAGCACAGGGTCCCCAGTGGAGAAGATAGAGAAAGGCCTGAAGGAACTGAAGGGATTTGCCACCCCATAGGAAGAACAAGAATATTAACTAACAAGACCCCTCCCCCAAAGCTCTCAGGGACTAGACCATCAACCAAAGAGTACACATGCAGGGACCCATGACTCCAGCCACATGTGTAGCAGAGGCTGGCATTGTCTGGCATCAATAAGAGAAGTCCCTGCTTCTATGAAGGCTTGGTGCCCCAGTGTATGGGGAATGCCAGGGAAGGAGGTGGGAGTGGGTATGGAGAAGGGGGATCACTATCATAGAAGGAGGAGGAAGGAGAGGGGATAAAGGGATTCTGGAGGGGAAATGGGGAAAGGGGATAACATTTGAAATGTAAATACACAAAATATCCAATAAAATAGAAACATATGTAATAAATGCATGCACAAAGAGGCTGGGTACCTGATACTGTCAAGTGATTGACGTAACTGTTCCAATTAAATGGTAAGAAAATTGACTTTTAAAAAAAAGTTTCTTTCCTGTGACAGTAAGTTGGAGCCTAAATCCATTTTTCTCATTTATGATATTCAGGGAATCATATCATAAGCTAAGTCATTGGTCCATTTTCAGTTGAGTTCTCAGAGGTGATAGCCTAGTGTTATTCTTCTTGGTATTTAATTTAACTGGTGTCATTTGTCAACATCTTTGTCTTTTCTCCAATGTGTACATTTGGACTATCTATTAAAAGCTAGGTGGCTGTAGAAGTATAGTCTTATATCTGGGTCCTCAGTTCTACCTTATTGATCAGTGTAGCTTTTTTTTTTAATGCCAGATCTATGTTATATTACTGCTGTTTCTCTGTAGGATAATTTAAAATCTTGGGTAGACCTGCCTCCAACAGTACTTTGGATGCCCCAGACAATTTGGGTGAATGGCAAAATATCATAAATTTTACAGATTTTGTGAAGCAGGTACTAATGGGTTCTTGGCCAGAGTTACAGTACCGGACATGCATTTTCTCTTGTGGAGTAGACCTTAAATATAGATAGAATTTCCCTGATCATTACCATAATATTTCTGCACTTATTGTACTCATAGGCTTATCTTGCCATGTAGGTCATTAGAAAACTCTCCTGATCTCTCTCCTCTTCTCTTCTCTTTCTCTCTCTCTCTCTCTCTCTCTCTCTCTTCCATTCTCTCTCTCAAATAGGTCTGTTTATTAGTGTATAGTGTATTTTAACTGAACTTGATCAAAAGAAAATTTGACCTCCAAATTTTTTTCTTCCAGAAACTACAGAGTATAAAATACCTACTCAAGTGTTTTGTTGTTGTTTTGTTCTTTTGTTTTTTTGTTTGTTTGTTTGTTTGTTTGTTTTTTTGGCTGGTTGGTTTTGCTTTTGTTTTTTACCATTCTTTTTTTTTTTTTTTTTTTTTTTTTTTGATAAGGTTGGCATGTAGCCCAGGCTGGCCTCTGAATCACAACCTTCTTCTGCTTACTAGCAGAGTGTTGAGATTACAGGCATATTTTATCACAACCACTTTTGAGTCTTTAGTTTCAGCTGTTTCTTTCCCTACTGTTCTGAAACAGGAATGAGATTTAAAAAAAAAATACCAACAATCAAATAGTTAATCTAAAAGAAAAAAGTAAAAATTAAAATAAATTAGCTATTATGTTCCCCCTTGAAGCAGTGGGAGGTAGGGACTTGGGAGGAAAAAAAGAGGGGGAGGGTAAAAGAGGGTAAGAATCAGGTACGGGAGGAGATGGAGGAGATGTACAAAGGGTCAGGAAATTAAACCAAGTTGTGTAGCATTCGGGGAATGGGTTACTGGTGTTAGCAACCAGAAATTCCCAGATTCCCGGAAAGCAAGAGCCTTCCAGGATCCCACAGGGATGAAATTAGCTGAAATACCTCACAAATGGGAGGGAGGAATTGTCAAGACCATATCCAGAGGTTAGGCATGGCACCCGGGTTGAGGGACGGGGACACCCACCATCCCCAAAGTTTTAACCCAGAATTGCTTCTTTCTAAAGGAAACACAGGGACAAAGAGTGGAGCAAAGATTGAAGGAAAGGCCATCCAGAGATTGCCCAACCTGGGGATCCATCCCACATGCAGACACCTAACCCAGACACTATTGCTGATGCCAAGAAGTATTTGCTGAAAGGAGCCTGATACAGTTGTCTTCTGAGAGGCTTTGCCAGCTTCTGACCAATACAGATTCAGAGGCTCACAACCAGCCATTGGACTGAGCACAGAGACCCCAGTGGAAGAGTTAGAGGAGGGACAGAAGGAGCTGAAGTGGCTATCTCTGGCATCAATGGGACGGGAGGCTCTTGGTCCTATGAAGGCTTGATGCCCCAGTGTAGAGGACTCCTAGGGCAGTGAGGCTGGAGTAGGTGGGTGGGTTTAGGAGCACCCTCATAAAATCAGGGTAAAGGGGATTGGATAGGGGGGTTGGAGAGGGGAAATCAGGAAAGGGGATAACATTTGAAATGTAAATAAATAAAATATCAAATAAAATAAATAAATAAATAAAATAGGGAGAAAGTTCTGTATAAAAATTTAGCACACAAGGACCTGAGCTCAAATATCTAGAATCCATGTAAAGACACACATCTGTAATATCAGAGCTGTTGGAGTGAGTAGGAAGGCTGAAGAGAGAATGACACAGAAAATCAACTGTCTAGCACATTGAACTAAATATAGTGTCAAACACCAACAAACAAAACACCTTGCATTAAGCAACATGAGAAGCCAGCACTTGTAACCAAGGTTGACCTCTGACCTTCATATTGTGCTGTGATGTCTGTATACTGTACACATACACAGATACCTTTATACACACAAAAAATATAATGAAATAAAAACAAAACAAAAAATAAAAACAAACAAAAGGCTAATGAATGTTTAAAGGGAGAAGTAGGCAATGTGAAATTTTCATAGAGAAAAAGTTAGTAGTAGTCAAAAACACAAAGCTGGTTTAAAAAAAAATAATTGAGAGGTCATTAGCCAAAACAAATTATTTCAGAATCTCAGCAGTTTCAACTTATGTGTGTGAACAAACTGAGGGGAGTACAGAAGACATTGTAATTTTAATTACATGGGATTTTTGAAAACATGTCTTAAACCTAGATCTATTTTACATTATATCAAATTGTTTTCAGCTCATTTTTAAAAGTAGGAGAGCAAATAATTATCTTTGTTATGTTCAAAATTACAATGCTACTATCTTTATTGGCAGTTTTATACTTCAACAGTATAATGCAAGATATTATTCTCCTTAAGTCTCTTCTCTTTAAAATGAGAAAGGCCAATTTGCATTATTTATAGGTAATGCATAAACTTTATAGCTAAACTTCAAGCCCATAATCTTTAATTATCCCTTAGGAATCTAAAATATTTATTCATACACTATAAAGGCATGAGAACCTTGTTAGTTTGCAATCTGTCCAGTATCTTCTACTCTGTACAAAGGAAGATTCCCGTGT
>JADRCD010223554.1:0-20460 GCA_019843815.1 Montemys delectorum
TCTCTCTCTCTCACACACACACACACACACACACACACACACACACACACACACTCTCCGCTCAAGGTCCTGCCCATCCTAGGTAAAACCGCCCACTATGCTAATCTACTGGGCTAGTAGAGACAAGTCTCTTGCTAGTTCCTAGGAGTGGTTCAGCTGCAGTCCTTGACTGAGAATGAGGATTCTACTTGACCTTGCCCTGGGATAAGTCTCCCATTCTGTGAGCTTCAAAGCTGTATTCCTTTCCTTATTTCCCTAACATTACCAGAGGCAATTAGTCTGGGTGGGTAACATTCCAAGCCAGGGTTTGGCTAAGATGTTGGAACTTCGGTAAAAGGTCAGAGAGCCATGCCCTATTTTGTCTAGCCATTAATAGGTGGACATATCTGGGCTACCTCTGAATTAGGGATGCCAAGAGACAATGCAGGGGCAGGAGACTGCCTTTCTTTAAGCTTACGCTTCAGATACTGCGGTCACGCAAGGTTTGCATGGCACCTTACCTTACGGGTCCCCCCCATCCCCACCCCTTTGTGTGTGGCATACTCGTGTGCTCATGGGGAGGGTTATATTGAAGTTGGCAGTCATCGGGGTCTTTCTCCACCACTCTGCTTATTTTCTGAGACTGACCTCGCTGAATCCAGAGCTTGATGATTCACTGGGACTGCCTACCACTGAGCTCCGAGGTGCCCCGTGTCCCTGTGTCTACACACTGGAGTCACAGACTTGCGCTGTCATGGCTGGCTTATCTCAAGCTTGCCCAACAAATGCTCCACCAACTAAGCCATCCTCCCAGCCCTGTTTTAGGTATTTTCAATTCTGCCTTTTCCCTTCTCAACCACTGTTTCCTCAGGGTTCGGGACTCTGGATGACTCATAATGCCACTGCATTCTGACTTTTGTCAAAATCCTTAGAGTGGTTCTTCCCTCTGGCCCTATTTAAAAAAAAACAAAAACAAAAAACAAACAAACAAACAAACAAAAACCTCTCCATGCATTTTGCTCATCACCCATGTCTATGTGAAATTAATATTTTACTTGTAATTTATTTTACACACATATTTAAGTACATAGAATGCCATGCTCTCTGTAATACACATTGATTCACTAGTATATCTCCAGGGACTAACAGAGTATCTAGAATTTAGCAATCAATAAACATTTTTTAATAAACAAATGAACAAATGAGTAAATGCATCAGATCAGTGTAGAGATGTTTAGATACAGGCCTCTGTCTGTTCATGTAGATAATGTGTCGAAATGCTAGTTTCAAAGATTCATTGCAAGTAAACAAATTTAGTTCCACATTTCATTTTCTGTATCAAAACAAAAAAAACAAAAAAAACAAAAAACAAAAAAACCCTGTAGTCTTGGAAGGGTTATGGAAACATTGATTTTTTTTTTCCCCTCACAATGCTCCCTCTGCTGGTGTTATTCTGGGAGCAGGGCAAAAATTAGGCTCAGGAGCTCAGATTTAAAATTAACCAAATCCAGGAATTGAAGAGACCCTTTAAATATTAACATGTTTGCTCTGGAAAATTAATTAACCCCTTCAGATTCTCTTTTCCATTGTTATCTTTCCAAGGCCATATTTGGACACACAATGGGACAGAGCCTGGGTAAGGCAGGAGATGGGGCTGGGTCCTAAAAGTTTCCCTGCGCCCTCTGGTTCCTCCTTGGTCTCCACTGCATAGTGAATGAACTGAGATCTCCTTCACTGACATGGTCTGAGGTAAACTAATTCTTTCTGGCTGTTTGTATTGAAAGCACTGAAAGACAGAATGCTGACTGCTGTCGTTCATGTTCACTTAGCCATGCCCCCTTAACGGCTGCATCTGAAGAAATGGCTGAGTTCAATATTTATCCTGGTAATTCAGCAGGTCCTCAGGGGTGCAGGGATTGATGGTACCAACCTGCTAATCCTTGGCTCTCCAGATTCTTCTAAGTCATGTCTCTCTCTGATGTCTCCCCCATCCCCCTGAGGTAAGAGGTGTGCTACCAAGGGCCCTCATGTCTCTCTCTGATGTCTCCCCGCCTCCTTCCCCCTGAGGTAAGAAGTGTGCTACCAAGGGCCCTCAAATCTATCTTTGCTTGACTTTTCATAATTTCTTCTCCTAATGAATTGGAAGAAACTTTTTCTTATTATTTTTTGAGTATGAAACTTTTTATTGGGAAGACAAGAGAAAATAATTAGACTTTATCTCTTTATTTTCATTATTTGAAACACCATTGAAAACACTACCAGGTCACAAGCACTTTCAAAGTACACTAGATCCTGAAATTCATGGCTTCTACCTTACTCAGTTCATTAATAAAGGATCCCTTTTCTCCACATAGACTCAGGTTGGGACAATAGATTGGAAACTCGGTTGCCATAAATGTCCACCAACAAGGAAACACCTTAGGACACATTTCTTTTTGTTTATTCTAGGCTTCTCAAAGAAGCAGTTGAAAGAAACAAGGCATTAGGTGTTATGTAAATGTCCCTCAGCTAGAATGACTATAGGAAAAAATGAGCTTGAATAACATTAGGGCCAAATTATCCCCGAAATACGTGTCACTATGAAAAATTCATGTAGCCCAGAAGTACCCAAATCAACAACAGAATTTTCGAAACTGTGCAAACCTATGAATTTTATTTTATACAAGATGATAATTTAAAACACATTTCCCCTGGTTGCATACACATTCTGTGCCTGAGAAAATAGCTGGACTTAGTACGAGGAGATAGAAAAGCACCAGGTTCCAGAAAGTGAACCTGAGGGCTGAGAAGTGCAGCTTGTTACGGCTGGGCAGGGACACCACACCACTGTGATCCCTGCCTTCCTCTGCATTTAGCTCACAGAGAAGTGAGAGAAGCCATTAATTGATTAAGTAACTAATTAATTAATTAATTACATGCAAAATGACAACAAACCACTGGCGTGTTTAAAATATAGAATCAGAATCAGCCAGAAAACTCCTAGTGCTAATAATAAACACTTTCAGCAAGATAGCAGGATACAAAATTAACATTCAAAAAGCAATACCATCCCTACACACAAATGGCAGACTGAGAAAGAGATCAGGGAAATGCTTATATTAAACCGAAATGAGGAAACAAAAGAGCTCTGCAGTTAACAAAGTTAAAAGACTGAAGAGGGAAACTGACTATGACTCTAGTAGAAAGGCATCCCATACTCATGGAAAGGAAGACTTAATGTAAACAGGCCCATCCTACCAAACACAATTTATGGACTCCATTCAATCTCAATCAAAAGGACAACTCAGTTCTTCACAAACATTAATAACAATCTTAAAACTCGTAAGGAAGCACAAAGGACCCTGAATATCCAAGGTAATCCTAAACAACAGCAAAAAATGTTAAGGCATAACATATCTGATGGTAAGTTATACTACAGGGGCCATCCCTTTCCCCAAATAGACTCATCTTGAAACATTGACTTACAATGTAATTCACAGAAATACGCAAAGCTAGGCTCTTGCATCTCCCTCCTTGATGTCCTCCTTAGGTCTACAGCACCTAAGATCTCCTGCCTGCACAGCAATCCAATCTCCAGAAACACACCGGGTCTATTATGAAGTCTATGCTAGGGAGATATTATATTATTATTATTATTATTATTATTATTATTATTATTACTTATTATTTTTTGAGTATGAAACTTTTTATTGGGAAGACAAGAGAAAATAATTAGACTTTATCTCTTTATTTTCATTATTTGAAACACCATTGAAAACACTACCAGGTCACAAGCACTTTCAAAGTACACTAGATCCTGAGATCTAGTTGTGGCAATCTCACATTGACATGGACCCCTGCACCTCAGAAGATCTCTTTTGAGCAGCCATACTCAACAGTGAACCATCTGGAATATATGAGGCCCTGGAACTTTGGAACAATGATAAGATCCACTATGCAGGGAAGGTTTCCCTCATGGCTGTTGAACATAGCCATCCAAAGTTCCAGGGCCTCATATATTCACCTAGTTAACAAGAAACCAAATGTTGAAGAGGAGAAGGTTGACAAACTGTTGGTTGAGATATCTGAGACTAGAAATAAATCTAAATAAGTTTGGTGCAAGTGCCACCTGAAAGTGTCCTTTGCTGTCTGTAAAGCTAGTGCTGCAGAGAAGGTTGTGCCCTTTCCCATCACATCCCTGACTTAGCTGATACCCCACAGTCATCCTGCTACCCTGGTTCTCAATATGATCAATAGCAGTGTCCTTGTAAGCAACAAGCTGGCCATGTAGGACTTAATGATCCTCCCCATGGGTGCATTCAATCACTCAGCTTCTGGAAAGCCATGGGCCTTGAAGCAGAAGTCTACCACATAACCTGAAGAATATAATCAAGGAGGAGTTCATGGCAGACTCCATCAGCAGTGGAGGAGGTGGTGGGAGGTGGGCTTGCACTTCATATCCTGGTGAACAAAGCAGTCCCCCGGGGTTGCTGAGGACTGCCGCTGGGAAGGCTGTCAGACTCTCCACTCTGATCAGGTCATCCATGGTGTAGAGACGGTTGCCTTTCAGTTCTTCAGTTTGGAAAATAACCACCTCAACTTCAGGTCTCCGGATGGGTACAGCACACTTGGCCAGCTGCTTGACCCGTATATGCCCTTTATCTTGGATTGCCCAGTGGTATCTATCAAAGACTCCTTTGACCAAGGTGACTGGGAATCATGGCAGAAGATCACTGCTGGTTGCAGGCATCCAAGTGTTTGCTGGTGATACCCCAGTGACAATTCCTAAGAGAAGTTCTGAGGCTTTTGGGAAGAAGTCCTGCAACTGCCTCCTGCTCAAAGTGAAACAGATTGGCTGTCTGATCCAATCTTGACAAATGTGCAAGTTTTCCCAGATCGATGGCATGTTGTGTTGCTCTGAGTGACTGGCCAAGTACAATCAGATCCTCAGAATCCAGTAGGAACTAGTCCAGTCTGCTAGCAGGTCCTTTACAAACCTCTGGCCAAATATACCATAGGCTGGCCATTCCTCGAGCCATCAGTGACCGCTAGCTGCTTAGACCCTGTCCCTAATGTCATTCAGCAGTCCTAGGCTGGCCCTCGTGACTGACTGGCCTCTGTAGTTAACAGCCTCCCCTGCCATTGGTCCAAAGCTTTGCCTCTCACAGCTGGATATGCCAGCTCTGCGATCATATGATTAGCTCAAGTTATTGTTTCTGTCACTTCCTACCCCACCTGCTGCCTGGAGCCGTCAGACCTCTGCTGCTACCTCTCTCTACCTCAGTACCCACCCTCAAAAAATGTCAGCATGGTTCTGACACAAAGACAGACATGTGCATCAGTGCAATAGAGTGGAAGACATGGAGTTAAGCCCATGCAGCTCCAGGCACCTGACTTTTTTCACAAAAGAGGGCAAAGGTATGGTGGAGGAAAAAAATTTAGCATTTTCAACCAATGTTATGTGAAACACGATATAGCTACTCTATAGTTAAGGGACCCACTGGCAGGCTAGACCAGTTCCTGTAGCTATACAGAATAAAGCATGATCCTTTCTTTCATCCCGCATATAAATCAATTGTGAATGAATCAAGAATGGCCATGTAAGACCCACAACTCTAAGATCGCTAGAGGGATAACTGGGAGTATCCTACACAATAGAGGTCTATACATAAGGGCATTCTTCATGGGGCTTTGGATGTTCAGGAACTAAAGCCAATAAGTTGTCAAATGGGACCTTGTGGGATTCGAAGATCTCAGTACAGCAAAGGAAACTGTAAAGTTAGTGAAGATGCAGAAAGTCTGTGTCAGCCATCCATCTGACAGAAGATTAAAGTGTAGACTATACAGAGAACTAAGCACACAAAAGAAACCGAACTCCAAGGAAAACCAATCAACCAAAACAAGAAAACGTCTAGGGAACCGAACAGAGAATTCTCAAAGCAATACAAAGGACTAACACATACTTTTAAAGTTGTTTAAGGTCATTATCTATCTGGGAATGTAAATTCAAACTACTTTGAGATTCTGTCTCAGTCAGAAAAGCCATCATCAGGAATATAAATGTCAACAAATGCTGGCAAGGATGTGGCCAAAAGGGAATATAATCTACTGGTGGTGGGAGTGCAGAGCAGTGCAGCCACTATAGAAGTTAGTCTGGATACATCTCAAAATCCTAAGAATAGAATGTCTATATGATTCAGAAACACCACTCCTGGGAACACACCCAAAGCGCTCTATATCCTGCAACAGAGATACCTGCTCATCCATATTCATTGCCGCTCTCTCTAATGATGAGATTTAGGAAGTAGAATCGCACTAGACGTCCATCAGCTGGAGAACGGATAATGAAAATGTTGTGTGTATATGTGATGGGATTCTATTTCGCACTTAAGAAAAATGAAACTATGAAATTTGCAAGGAAATGGATTGGGCCGGGAACTATCAAGCCGAGTGAGGTAACCCAGGCCCAGAAAGGAAGACACCATCTGTTCTCTCTCTTTATGAAGATCCTAGCTTTGAATTCTTATATTCTTTTCATTGTCAAGCTTGCTTGAGTATCTACAGAGGCCAGGGAATGATTTGGGGGTGTGCTTAAGCTGGGGTGATAAGTGAGAAAGGAGAGGGCACTAGACTGAAAGGTTGAAGTGAAGACAGGAGAAAGGGGTGCAGGGAGAGGGTCTAACCAGGACTAAAGATGTATGGCAAACCCATACAGACACCTCCTATGACACGGTGCAATTAAATACTACTACTATGGTTTTAAAAAGAGAATGAAAACTGAGGTATTCTGTATATGTGGACAATTCTGTTCCCGGAAGGCATGGGTTTTTAAATTAAAATCCCAATGCCAAGTACAGGCACCTGTGAGTTCTTATCCAGGGTAGGAGCAGGTGGGTCCAGAACAACACAGGCTATTGCCATTGCTTCTAGCTGCCCATCAAAACTAGAGTACAATAACAGATTGCCAACGATACATTTTGGATATGGCATACAAAGAAACCAAGCTGGGGCTTATCTGACTGCTGACTAGCGTTCATGATGTTGTAAGGAGCTAGTCTGAGTGCTGGAGGAGAAAAGTCAACTTTTTTAACCTACTGTGGTCCCTGCATGGCACAGTTCCAACCTATGAGGCAGTCACATCCACTGGTATAAGGGCAGTGTGAATGCCTAGGGGTCGGGGAGTGGCCAGCTTCTTTCTGATTAGATCTGAGGCTCATTTCATAAAGGGAAAAGAGATGTATTATAAACCTGGTCCAAGCCAAAGGCCCTAGGGTGTACTACTGTTGTTCTGATGAACGGACATGTTATCAAACTGTCTTCTAAATATTTATGTTCATAACTACAGCCCAGTGCTGTTCTCAGCCTTGGATAAAAAAGCTTGACTTGCTGCAGATGAAAGTTAATGCAGACTCAGAAATGGTTCTTAATCCTAAATGGAACCTCTTTACTACCCTTTCCCAGGCCCAAGCAACATTGCTGAAGAGGGTCTGGAAAGACTTTACTAGCCAGAAGATAGGGAGGGATGTTAGGAAACACTGTCTTTCTGATACCTCTTCATTACTTCAGCCATGAATATACAGTGGCTATGGATACCTGCATAAGATCCACCCAAGACTTAGTCCTTCTGCTTTTCCTCACAGCTGGGGAAGGAGTCGTGAGGACCCGCCCCTTTCTGAGTTATCGGCCATTACCTGTGACTTGAGTAGGGTGCTCTTCTCTGCAATGGTTCAGCCACTGCTCACGCTCCAATAATAACTCTCTATCAATGATCACACAAGCAATCTTAGTTAAACTCATTATGTCTAAAGAAAAAGAAGAAAGAGATGTGAAGGTGGGAGGGGACTAGCTGACAAGCAGCAGCCAGAAGGTGTAGGAAGGAAATAATAGGAATTCGGGATGAGTAAAACCACAATTGTATAAAGCTGTGCGATAGTCAAAAACTAAGAAAACTACATCGTAAAAGCTCTGATGCTATGATTCACGCCCCCTTAGCAAAAGGAGAGGTGATGGGGCATTCATGAGATCCACTCCAGTCTTTCCTACCCAGCAGTGACTGTGTTTCCAAAGGATTGTCTGTGGTTGTCACAGCTGGAAGCAGAGGGTTGAGAGGGCAGGGTGGGGCGCTGCTGGCCTCTACTGTAAGGATGTGAAAAGTGCAATTCAACAGCTCAGAAACAGAGAATCCCCCATATTAAATAATTGCCCATCCACAATATCAGATGAAATCCCCCATCGTGCTGTAGATGTGAGCATAATAATATAATTATGGGGGCATGCTAGGGGAAAGGAATCTTTGTGGGTATTTTAAGCAATAAAGTCCAAGAATTTATGGATAATCTATTAAAACCTTTTTTAACTCTATTGATATGATAAATTTAAAGTATGAGAAAGAACAGTCAAGCTTAGTTCCCTAGAAAATGGTAACCGACGGTTACTGATAGAGAGGGACGAATCAGCTACTTGAAGTATATCATCTGTACACTCCCATGGTCTTTCTAGTTGAGTGATGTTGTCTGCTCTTGATGCTTCTCGATGAACTGCTGTTCCATAAGTAACCACTTTGCCGAGGCTGGGTGTGTGTTTGGTGGTTATGTTTTTCTTTAAAATTAACTCTTGTGTTCTTCCAGACCTTCATAGATCCACTGATCTGTGTTTCTACAATTTGAACAAGAAAAATGCTCATTTTATGTTGTAGTTCAGAATAAACTACTGTCTCCTCTGTTCCCTTCCTCAACAACACATGCCTCAGGGTTTCTAGTCCTGCAGGAAATCTAACTCTGAGCCTTATAAGTATTTTCATTCTCAGTCCTGTAAGAGGCTATGAGTTAGCGTGAAAACTATATTCATATATTTTGATGATTAGGAGAAAACCTACAGAAAATCCACAACCAATGAATTCCATAAAGCCTTGGTTTATTCTTTTAAACTGGAAGTGAACATAGAAGGTAAATTATACTAGTAATCTATTTAGCAAAATAAAAGAAAGGAGAGTCCCTTCTATTGTAGAGGCTAGAACATTCTAGGTGTGACACTACACACTCTTCCTAGTCCTTTAGTGACATCAGTTCTAAGCCCATCTCTTGCCCATTTTTGGTTTGTGTGTGTGTGTGTGTGTGTGTGTGTGTGTGTGTGTGTGTGTGTGTGGATGGGTGTGTGTGTGGTTGTATGGGTGTGGTTGTGTGGGTGTGGGTGTGTGAGCTGGCAAACAGCTGAAGGATAATTGAGAGAGAGGAGGGGATCTGATTGTTTCTGGATTTTGCTTTTCCTGGCAGTAGAATTTGTAAAACACAGCTTGTTCCTCTTTTGATGGTTTCTTTGTCTGTTTGTTTTAGGGCTAAAACAACTGCATTGTGTCCCTCAGAGGCACCAGCCACAGGACAGCAGTCACCATACCAAAGGTCTGAGGCGTCCTCCTCTGTGAGGGGTCTCCTCCCCGCTACATAACTCTAGTGTTTTGAGTTCTGTGGGTGAGCTAAAGAGTGAGCATTCTCTTACAGTTCTGTGTTAGTCCTATATTCCCCTTTCATTAATTTCAGTTCTAAAACATCTTTTTAAAACAATTCTTTGGGGCTGAAAAGATGACTCTTCAGTTAAGAGCACTTACTGCTCTTGCAAAGGAGCCGACTTTGGTTCCCAGGACTCACATCGCGGCCCATACCTGCTTATAGCTCTCGTTCCAGGAGATCCAGAATCATTATCTGGTCTCCAAGGACTCCTGCATGTATGTGGTGCACATAAACTTGTTCAGGCACGCAAACACTTTTAAATCAGTTCTTTATATTGAATTCTCTCTGTTAAAATTATTGGCGACCTTGTTTTTCTAATTACTGCTTGCTGTGGCAATCTTTACCTAATTATGTCCTTAAAAAAATGAATACATTTAAGCACAGGGGTTTATCATCTTGTCTCATATTTCAGGGCAACCAGAAATCAAACTAGATTGTGGCTCCAGATCTATGAGCATGAACTTGCTAACATTTCAAGAGGAATCGGAGATAGACAACTAAAAGAAATGTCTGCTTTCATATTTTAAAATGTAATTTAAGAAGAAAAGGTGTAGGAATTCTATTCATCTCACTCTCTTCCAATCTTTCCCTGAATGACTGTCTACCTATTAATATGTAGATCCTACATCTGCTTACTTCCACATTGCAATTACTATGACAGCAAAAGGATGATAACAGCAGATCTACGCATGTGCAAGGATGAAAGATGCTGGCATATTGGAAATATTGAGAAAGTTATGGAACCATGAGGGTAATCAAACCATGAGCATCAAGACTATAACAGAAAAAAATAAGTCTCCAGGGGTACCAGAACACACCTCAGATGCCAGAAAGATTCAGAAATGGAGGGGCCAGCATCTGTCTACGAAGAAGATATAGAAACACAAGGAATAGTTGCAGTTCTTTGAAGCACATTCAAATACTCCTTTCCCACCACTCAGTGGTCACATGTGCCAACAAACCAGTAGATAAGATTAAACAATAGCCAGGGTCTGGTAATGTCCACATCACAGGGTAGTCTTAATGAGACTTAATGAGACACGGTGTGAGGGAATGGTGGGAGGAAATCCAGACTTGCTTGGGTAAAGTGGTGGGAAGAATTTCATGATATGGTGGTGAGCAGCTCGTGAAGATGTGTAATTAGCTGATCTTCTGAATTAGTATTTCATTCAGTTTGCATATGGATATAAAGCAAAGATGATGGAGATATGGGGGGGGGAGCGCTGTGAAATTTTCTATAGGACAGGAGGGAATAAGCAAAGTTGGTAGAAGAAACGTGAATATGAACCAGATAAATGAGGAATGAAAAGAGAAAGTTCCAACCACACTCTTCTCCCTTTGGTTACTGTTATGCTAACGAATCCCAAAAATAATACCTAAAAAACTTCATTATACAGACTGCAAATTTGTGGTCCATTTTCAAACTTAAGTCCCCAAAGCAATAACTTTCCTTTAAAAAGACATCTTACCTGGAGTTTTCTTGAAAGACTAAGAAAAGCTACAGTGCTGTGCATACAAGTGTGGCAAAGTGGTAGGGAGTTCCTCTAGATGGAGTAGTTATTCTCTGCAACCCTTCACTGACTTGGGGTACCACTCCAACCTATACCAGCATTTGACATCCCTGATAAAGCACTTGCCTCTTGAGTATCAGCAAACCACATGTGTGAAATTGAAGTGGAATTTAAAAATATTTTATCTATATTTTCAAAAAGGAACATCAGGCCCCATAGGAGCTCCATCCCTCTACCCTTGCCCATAGGTTGAGAATCTCAGATGAAATGAAATACCATTTATAAAATAATTCCTGATTGGATGACTGCCTTGAGTAGTTAGTACCAAACTTTCTGGGCTCCTTCAAACCCAGTCTCATAAAGTCATGTGGCAAACTCAAACGGCTGTCACTCCGGGGTGTCTTTGACCATCCCTTAAACATCACACCGGTCTAGGAGACTTGCCTTTCTGTACTTGCTTCTGCACAGTCATGTATCAAATGGGGTTTAGTTCTTCGAAAACCGACGATAAAATACAGATTCCAGAGCCGTCCTAATTTCTTTATTCAAATAGAACTGATTCTAGGGGCTCAATCCCATATTCACTCACACTCTAAAGAAAAATTCTCACCACCTCCTCATGTCCCAACTGGTTAGTCAGGCTTCGTTTCACTTTTTCCTCACAGTGTGGAGAATATCAGCCCTGAGAGTGGTTGAAAGAGCGATCCTCGAACAGGGGGAGAGCCGCTGAGGGAAGAACGGGTATAGCTGGCAAGACCACTTCACCTAATGTGATGAAGAGGTAACTATTAATTTAAGACTATGTTATTATGACTATTAACGGGTGCCTAGGTAGCAAGTCCTTTTTTAAAATGGCTGCAGCCTGACTCTAAGAAAGCTCTTCTACACCCGAGCTCACTTAGAGTTTGGCGCAGTGCTGGGTTCCAGCTTGCAGAACCCACATTTGTTTTCTGGGTCACTTTCTTTTTCTGAAGGAATTATTTCATAGGGTTTGGTTTGTTTGTTCAGTTTCCTTTCTCTCTGCTTCATAATTTCTTGAAAGCGAATCTTCTCCTTTTCCTCTTTGTCCTTCTGATTTTGGGCCTCACACACTGCCTCTTCTCGCTTTCGGGCCTCCATATCTTTTCGCCACTGTGACAGAAATAATAATTTCATTTACTTTTCCATGGAAAAAGTACATGTCAAAATAGCTTTTCAAATGCCCACTGCTATGGCTGTTCTCCTGTTTACAGGGGTGTCCCTCAAGTTTCTTATACTCTAGCATATTTGAAAAATGCACAAACATCTCCATGCCCCCACAGAACAGAATCTCATCTTAAAGGTAAGATTTGTTTCTACCTCCCAGGGTATTTTGCTGTCCTGTTCAATACTGATATTTCCATGACAGCCTACACTATAAAATGAAAGCTATCACTGAAGGAAAAAAAAAGACACACAGAAAATAAATACTAAAGCAAAGGGTTCAATCTTATTGCTAATAAGGTTGCACAGACTGGCGTGTCTGACATGAGGAGAGCTAATGAGGTGTAGTTAGTGTTGGAACTAAGGATGGGGAAGAACTAAACACCAGGGGGAGCTTACCCTCTTCTAACACTGATGGCGGAGGAAATAGGAACAAGGAGTAGTAAACCCTCTTCAGACTGAGAAGACTGTTCGGTGTGGAGTCACTCCAGGCATGATCTAGGGAAACCCCTAAGAATCCCACCTGCAATGTTTTGTTGTTTTGTTTTTGTGTGTTTGTCTGTTTGTCTGTTACGCTTAATGCAACACTCACAGCATGCCATGCAACCTTACTGCAAGAGCAGAGTTTTGCAAAATGTTTAAATACTCATATGAGTAAACACTGAAACTGGAGCATAATAATATCATATATGCTTATAATAGATGGCCTATTTAATAGTATCATATGTGCTTATAGTAGATGACATGTTTAATAATAGTATCATATGAGCTTATAGTAGATGGCCTGTGTAGAGAGAACATCTTGTGCATTACATAGATGCATCACCTGTCAATTAAAAAGCCTCTGGCTTAGGCAGGAGATAGAGGTGGGACATCTGGGAGTAGAAGGAATATATAGATATATTCATCTACAGAAATATTAATCTCCAAAGAAGGGAGAAATAAATGGAAATTAATATCATAAATGTCCTTAAGGAGACATGAACGAATAAGTAAATCCAGGCCTTTGATCTCAGTGCTCAGGAGACAAAGACAAGGACAGACAGGTTTCTTGTGAATCTGAGGACAGTCTGATCTACAAACAAATCCAGGTCAGCTTGGGCTACACAGAGAAACTCCAACTCAATAAATAATAATAAATTGTTTTAGTTATCAAAATGAAGGTGGTCATATGTCTGACGATTATAATGGTGTCACAAATCCTCTATGAGAGAGGTCAATATAGAGCAGATCTAAATAAAAAAAAGAGCCTGCTAAGTGGAATCAGTCTATACTTTTGATGACTTTTGGGTTGCTGGGCCGAGGACATGCCATTTGGGGAGAGAGGCTCCATATCTGTGCTGACAGAAAAGAGGAAAAGTCTTTGGACCACTTCCAGAGTGATAAGGATCAGATTTGATAGACACAGACCCCCTGAAGATGTCGGCTACATATACGAAGAAAGAAATCAACAAGACCAAACAGGACAGGTAACATAGTTTGCTGATCCCTTCATAGTATCAATGCTAAATTAAGACATAAAAATGTCTCTAGCCAGAACTTCAGCTATACTCAGCCAACAGATTGTGCAGGGTCCTCGAGATTCATCATGCCATCCATTTGTATGGTATAAATGAAGATTTGTATTATGATTTGGTTATATGATCAAACCAACTCCTAAACAAAAACAGTTGTCTTTTACCTGCTCAAACAAGGAGCAAAGATTCATTCTCAACTGATCTTTGCACCTTGCACATTCCATACAGATATCTTTATAGAACTAAATATGGTTATAAGGTTTATATACTAGGGAATGAAACACCAAGAGAGCGAGCAGCTCTGACAAGACTCACCCTCGGCAATGACGAAATGACCGGTTATTCTAGCTCCCTGCCTGATCCTGCCTCAAATGATGCTGTTTCCAGAGACTCACTTCTAGAACAGCTTCAGAAAGGATTGCTAATCCCAGATGACCTTGGTTCATCCAGACTTTCACACTGTTCCAGTCAGAACCGTCCTGAACTTTCTCAACACATAGAGACTTGACAACAAATGATGCCAGCTAGCTTTCTTTTGACTTACCAATTTTTCCCATTTCTTTTTGTTAGAAATTCTTCATTCCAATTCAGCAGGAAGCAATTATAAGAAGATTGTCATCTTAGCTGCTTAAGTTAGGGTGGATGGTTTTGGTCATTTTATGAATTATAAAAGTGTTGTCATCTTAGGGAATGCTTTACAAATAATTATGGTCTTAGACAGGAAAGAAATGAAATAGAGAGCTTAGTCTCAGGGATTTCTATCTTTCTTGTTCTTTTCTCTATACTTCTTTATTTCTTAGGGAAAGGGAAAGGCATGAATAAAAAAGAGGAATATAGTAATATTATAAGAAATTAGACAAATAGGGATAGATTATTAAATCTACTCTTAAACAAAAGCATTTTATAGAGATAATCTTACACTGGTAAAGATCTTTACATTGTGATGCAAAACTGAAGTTACATTTTCTTACATTGATACAATTTTTGTATATTAATACAGATTTAAAATTAATTTGTTATAACATATTTGTATGTTTTAACTTTTGTATAGGTATTATGCCTATACAACTCATTTTATAATACAAGGCTTAGTCACAGTCATTTTAATGACTGCTATTACAAACTTTAAAATAATTAAGTAATGCAAGTTAATAGTCAAACTCATGGTCACATCAGATTATCAGTCTTGAATCAACACTTAAATATACATCCTGGGTTGTACAGATAATAGGTAGTTGGAAGACAGGCAACGTTCACTTGTTCAGATATGCTATGAATAGATAGATGGTCTTCAAAAATCTTGGAGGCTCAAAGAATATGGCATTGATAATATGGCATTAAATTAATAAAAAAGCTTTTATTAATTTAAAGCTTTTTTGAGGTTGAGACATGTCAGCTACTGGCAGCACTCCATTCAACTTGGAAAAAGATAAGCATCAAAAGACCTCCCCACCCTCCCATATGGAGTTGCTTCAATTGTCACAAGCAAGCCACTGGCCAAAGAAAATGCACTACATTTATCTTCAGAGAGAATGCTGTCCAGAAAGGACAAACAGACGCAGGGAAGTCAGTTGCCAAGCTCTGCCAAGACAGGGTAAGCATGTCCTTCATAATTCCTGATTTACAAAAGGTCTGTCAGATATTTGGGGCCAGAAGGCTGAGAATAGATACTCCAACATTATAGAGAATATTGGGGACCATCAAGGTGGTCAGCTCTCTCTATCATTTCTATAATTCTTGGAAGCTACATCCTTGCACTTCCTACATACTGAAGTAATATTTATTTCCTTCTCAGTTCTCTGATGGAGACTAGGTAGTCATAGTCTTACTATAATCTTAAATTGTTTAAGATTTAAGAAGATAGTTTTAAGATGGTAATACAAGTTAAGATACATAGACTCCTCCTAAGATAGGATAGATGATAAAGCACTTTATCTAAATTGCCAAATATAAATGGACTGGACATTGTAAATATATACCATACATTACAGTTTTCTTAAATGTTTCATAATGGTTATATTTGAAAGAAAAAGAGCCTTTTTTTGGACTAAAAAGGAGAACTGTAGAGACAATATCATGTATATTGTATGGATGCATCACCTGACAATTAAAAAACTATGGCTTATGTAGGAAATAGAGGTGTGATATCTGGGAAGAGAAAGAATTCTGGGGGAGGACACGTAGGAGAGTCATTAAAAAGATGTGACAAGATGGACGCATGGTCTCTGAGCACAGGTAACCAGCCACATGGTGAAATGTAGGCTAGAATGAATGGGATATTTTAAGTTTTATCTAGTCAGAGAAAAGTCTCACTATATGGCCAAAGTATTTGTAAATATTATTTGAGTCTGAGTCTTAATTCTGGGAGATTGGGGCCGTGAGGCCAAACCAGGACTTAACTATGACACAACTGATTAAATTTTAAAGATACAAGAAATGAGTTATTATCATGTTTCTTGAGATGTTATCTAAACATAATTACTATATATTCAGTTTCTCAGAAAATAATTTATTGGATCAAATACCCAGGAAATTGTGGCAAAAACATTCATAATATTCATGCAAAACCTGAAATTTATTTAGTTTGCAAATTTGTGATATTCAATAGAAACAGATCCTTTTTTCTCATATGTTAAGTCTTACAGTTTATTTTTAGCCTTTTAAGTTTTTTCGTTTGCTTGTCTCATACAATTATACCATGAACTTTAGTCACTGTTAACTATACCCCATTCTTGTCTCATTCCATTTCTTCCCTCCTCCTCAGCAAGTTCCCCCACCTTGATTTCATGTCTACTTTATGTGTGTGACCCACTGAGTTTAACCAGTCTCTTGTGCAAGTGTGGGTCAGAGCTTATTAACTAGAGCAAAGGCAATTTATTAGAGGGTATCCAACTAGAGAAAATGACATCCTGACTCAATAACTAGTAACAGCCAATAGTGCCTCAAGGATATGGGAGGACTTATATAGACTACTTCCCTACACATAATGAAATGTGGAAGTGCCCAGTCTTGTGTAAGTCTTGTGCAGGGAACCATGGCATCATGAGTTTAATAGGTGTGACATGGCCAGAAGACACTTTTTCCTGTTTGTCTCCTGATCCTCTAGTTCTCCTTTCTTTTAAGTTTTATATTATTTTTACTATAAGAGATTATATCACTTCTCCCCCCATCCCTCTGGGCCACTGTCTCTCAAACCCCTCCTATGTCTCCATCCCACTATAAACTCTTTACTATTATTATTATTATTATTATTATTATTATTAATTATTATTATTATTATTATTATTACATACATATATGCTTGTGAGTATGTGTGCGTATATGCACAAGTATATAAATATGGCATGCTGAGTCCATTTTTGTTGTGTGTCCATCTATTGTTTCAAGGGTGATCACTTTGTATTGGATAACCAATAATAGATGAGGCTAATGCCTCGTCCACTGGCAGTCTTTAGTTGCCTATAGTTCTTTGTCTAAGGATGGGGATACCCCACAAGAAATCTCCTTTCTTATTAACATTTCCATTATATTGTTATAGTTCTGGTCTTGTTTATGTGGTCATTTCAGGAAAACATTGTTTCACAGGAAACTTCCTGGTTTTATGGCTCCTACAATCTTCCTTCCTGCCCTCTTCTTCAGTCTTCCCTAGGTCCCCACAATCTGCTAATACCTGCACTGTGTCTGATCATCTTCAACAATGTTCTCTTAACCTTGAAGGAATAATATAGTTACCCTATTTGTACCTGAACATTCCTTCTCCTATTTTTGGCAGTTAAGATAGTTATGGGTTACTTTATCCATCCCTACCCAGTGTAGTAAGAAGGTTGAATACTGCATATATATATATATATATATATATATATATATATATATATGCACAAGTACTTCATATGCACTTGGCTAAACAATAACACAAGGTTTTCCCTAGGGTCTATGGCCTGCCTAGCCGTTGGCTCCTAACCAGTTTGACTACCAGGAATACATTCTTTTCCATGAGACAGGGCTCAGTTCCAATCAGAAAATGGTTGGTTGTTCATATAACTATCAGACCACTAATGCACTAGAGAGCACAGATCATTATAGCTCACAGAATTGATAGCAAAATAACAGTTGATAACTTTTCCCCTAAAATAGCCTTTGTAGCATTATTAAGTCTATTTAGCAGGTAGGAAGATTCCAAATGAATTCCAAATTTATTTCTATATGTCTACACTCCCACCAACAGTAACTAAAGGAGTTCATTTTCATTCATCCTCACCAGTGTTCATATTTACTCATTTCTTTAATACTAGCTATTCTGACTATGTATGATAAAATATAAAACCACTTTGAATTTGAGTTTTCTGGTGTCTAAGGATGGTGAACTTTTTTTTTTTTTTTTTTTTTTTTTTTTTGGTTTTTCAAGACAGGGTTTCTCTGTGTAGCCCTGGCTGTCCTGGAACTCACTCTGTAGATCAGGCTAGTCTTGAACTCAGAAATCTGCCTGCCTCTGCCTCCCAAG
This sequence comes from Montemys delectorum, assembly GCA_019843815.1. NCBI lineage: Eukaryota > Metazoa > Chordata > Mammalia > Rodentia > Muridae > Montemys > Montemys delectorum. The sequence continues at coordinate 18,176 of JADRCD010223554.1, forward strand.
TGCTGGGATTAAAGGTGTGTGCCACCACTGCCTGGCAGGTGAACATTTTTTAAAGTGTTCATTAGTCATTCGTGTTTCCTCTTTAGAGAACTCTACCTCCAGTTCCTTAAACTTAAGGACTGACAGATAGTTAAGTATACTATCTGTTTCCTTGATACTTAGATTTTAAGCTCATTCTAGATTCTACACTCTAATTTTCCATCAGGTGTATAACTGGCATAGAGCTTCTCCTATTTTGCAGGCTTCCTTTGCTTTCTAACACCATGAGTTTTTACTTGTTGGTTGTTAGCCTTATTCCCTGAATGGAGTCCTATTTGAACGGCCTGTTCATATCTTTATGTGAACTCCCTACATTATCGTCTGGTAATTTCAGACCTAATGTTGAGGTCTTTGATCCTTTTGGAAGTGATTAATCCAAGTATTACATTGAATAGGCATGAAAAACTGGGCACTCTTGCCTTGTCCCTGTTATTACTACGGATGCTTCAAGTTTATTTCACTGAAGCATGATGTTGGCTGCATGTGTCCCAAATGTAGTCTTTACTTAGTTGAGATGTGCTTCTTAATCCCTAGTCTCTCCAGAGCTTTCATTATGAAGGGATGTATGATTTTGTCAAAAACCTTTTCTTTAACTATTAAGATGGTCATGAGATTTGTGTCATTAATACTGTGTAGATAAGTAATATTGATTTTCATATGTTGAAACGTTCCTGCATGTCTAGAGTGAAGTCAACTTGATCAAGACAAATTTTTATGTTCTTAAATATAGTTTGCAAGTATTTTATTGAGAATTTTTGGGTCTGTGTTCAAAAGAGACTGGTCTGTAATTTTTCTTTTCTTGTTATATCTTTCTATGGTTTTAGAATTAGAATAAATTCTTTAAAAAGAGTTTGGAAGTTTTCTTTCATTTTCTACTTGGCAGAATAATCTGAGAAGTATTGGTCCTAGCTCTTCTTAGAAGATCTGGTTGAACTGAATTTCATTTAGACCTCATAATTTCATAAATTTGGGATATTTTTAACTACATTTTCTATTTTTATATTTGTTGCAAATCTGAATGTATTATTTATGTTATCTTGGTTTAGTTTTGATGGGTCATACCTATCTAGAAATTCATTTGGATTTTCCAATTCAATGGAATATAAAATTTTAAAATATTTCTTCATAATTTTCTGTTTTTCATTGGTATCTTATAATACCTCCCTTTTCATCTCTCATTTTATTGATATGGATCCTTTCTTTCTTTAGTTTTGTTGATTTAGCTGAGTTTTTCCAATTTGCTTATCTTATCAAAAAAATCCTTTTGTTATAGTGATTATTTTTCTGTTTTTGTTTGTTGTATTTCACTAATTTCTGCCCTGTTCTGAGTTATTTATTTGCACCCAGAGATTTGGATTTTTTTTCTTGTTTTTTTTTTTTTTCAGCTTTAAGGTACATTAGGTCATTGATTTCAGAATTCTCCTCCTCTCTCTCTCTATCTCTCAGAACTTTAAGGTTTCTCTCTTAGCACTGCATTCATAGGTATTATGTATTCATTATTATACAATTCCAGAAATTTTTAAATTTTACTTTTCATTCCTTTATAATTCAGTGGTGTATTATTTACTCTCCATTAATCTGTAAGCGCAGATCTAGTTGATTTGTCTTATAAAATTAGTTAAGCCTGTCTTTAGTGTATATATATTTAAAACTGTCATTTCCTCTTCATTGATTTTTCCACATTTATCTGTCTGAAGTGACTCTATCTCTTCTGACTGGATTTGGTTTGAAGTCTATTTTACGGCATACTCAGTTAGCAATAATTGGGTTCGTCATGGTCCTGATTGCTTGGAAGATCCTTGTTCATCTTTTCACACTCAGGGTCCATCTTTGATGACAAAGTATACTTCTCTGAATCAGTAAAAGGGAGAACATGTTTCCATCCAATCTGCTAGTCTGTGTGATGTGATAGGAGAATGAACACTATTCCTAGACCATCAGAGAAGCTGTACCCATGAAGTCCCATCGCCATGGCTACCTAGGCAAGAGCTAAACAGGGATGACACTATAAAACATGCTGATACAAAAGGGAAAATATCGCAAGACTTTAACCCTAGTTAAAAACAAAACCCTACAGATTATTATTAACAAATGCTAAGATTTGGGAAAAAAATAGTCTTTCCCGGGGAAGAGGTCCAAAATTGTTTATCCAATACCAAGTGTTTGGCCCTGAGATCATGTACATGCACTTAACATTATACACACTGAGCAGGCTGTATCTGCATATTTCGATATATGCACATATA
>JADRCD010223557.1:0-36441 GCA_019843815.1 Montemys delectorum
TTTTTTTTTTTTTTTTTTTTTTTTTTGGTTTTTCGAGACAGGGTTTCTCTGTGTAGCCCTGGCTGTCCTGGCGCTCATTTTGTAGACCAGGCTGGCCTCAAACTCAGAAATCCGCCTGCCTCTGCCTTCCAAGTGCTGGGATTAAAGGCATGTGTACCACCACCGCCTGGCTCAACGGAACTTTGTATGATCCATACACATACACACTTTGCCTTCTCTGCTTTCTTCTAATTTACCTTGATTTGTCTATTTTTTTTTTTTAAAGATCAATAGTGTATTGCTTGAAGCATGCACACAGGTCTGTGTTTTATCCCTAAAAACACAGCAGGAAAAAAGTATACTTCACTGGGTGCACAGCAAAACTGGAGCAGTGGGTTACTTAACTATAAAAGGCATGAGGAGTGACTTACAAAGTACATGTGCCATGTTCAAAGATCATGAAATCAGATTATCTTCCATGGGAATGAACTGGAAAAAGTAAGGAATGCTTCCAGGCATAAGCACCATTCCTGCCCCTACCAGAATTTCAGGGCCACCCAAAATACAAAGTGATGTCAAGCAACATTAATATCAAGCACATGTGTGAATAAGAACAGTGGAGAAAAAGTTACATGTGAAAAAAAGAGTTGAGGTTTTTAGACCACAGAATCTTTTTTTTTTTTTGAGACTTTGTTTTTATTTTATGTGTATGAATGTTTGCCTGAATGCATGTCTATCTGAGTGCAGTGTCAGCAGACAGCAGAACAGGGTAAAGGTACCATGAAACTGGAGTTACAGGTGGCTCTGAGCTGCAACGTTGGTATGCTGCTTAGAACTGAATTCAAATTCTCTGAAAGGGTGAGAGGTGCACTTAACTGCTGAGCCCCTCTCCAGTCCCTAAACCACACAATTTTAAAGTGAATTTAAGGTAAAGAACACATTTATCACACTCTTCTCTGTAAGGATGGAGGTCTGTCTGCAGTAAAGCTGCAGCCAACACATGCAGGAGATGAAACAGCCTATTTCTCTTCTACGCCAGTCTGTTTATTAATGTCTTCAAAGGTACAACAGAACACCCATATCTTTGCAGCAGGCTACGTTGACACAGTCAGTGAAGGTCTATAAAAACATTTTCTAGTAAGCCAAGTGTTTGGATGTGGTTTGTCCCCACAGATACTAATGCTGAAATTTGATTTGCGGTTCTAAAAAGTGATCACATCACTAAAAACGATTACTGAACCAAGTAGGGGTGGCTAAAACCTCTAATCCCAGCACTCAAGAGAAGAAGGCAGGCGGATCTCTGTGAGTTTGAGAACAGCTTGGTCTACAGGGCAAGTTCTGAGACAGCCAGAGCTATACAGAGAAATCCTGTCTTGAAAAAAAGAAATGGGGAAGGAAAGCTTGAGATTATTAATACAGCTCTCACAGGACTAGATGTGTTGCCACCAAATCCACTATTATAATGTGGGAGTTCTGTTGTCCTCTTGGCACAGTTTGTGAGCCTCACAAATGGGGTTGCCTGGGGCTGGAGAGACACAGCTCAGTTGGTAAGAGCACATGCAGTTTGTCCAGAGAACACAAGTTCAGTTCAGTGTTCTAACATCAGCACTGACTGACATCAGGCAGTTCACGAGAGCCTATAACTCTAACTCCAGGAGATCCAGTGTCCTCCTCTGGACTTCCAGGGTACCCGCACTTACATGTACACACACCCACATACAGACCACACATATACGCATCATTAAAAATAAAAAGAACTATTTTTAAAAAACAAATAAAATTAAATAAAAAAGTAAATCTTTATCTAGATGTGGTGTTATGTAACTTTAATCTTAGCATCTAAGGTAGAAACAACCACCTCAAGAACAGCCTGGTCTAGAAAAGGAGTTCCAGGCTAGCCAGGGATACAGCTCAAAAGAAAACAAGAAAGAAAAAAAAAGGAGGGGGCTGCCCAATCTTGTACTTGGTAGATTCTAGAATTACAAACCAAAATTAAAACCTTGTTTCTTTAAAAATATATATATATATCCATTCCTAACCATTTTGTTTCAGCAAGAGAAAATGACCTAGGTGACCACGCTAATAAAGAGGGTGATTGCTGACAGCTGTCACTCTAAATCTTTATTCCTCTCCACATCTAGGTAATGGGAGAGTAGGCTTGCTCATATTCCTGGCCCCTGGAGTCACGATTCCTTGTGACAGGCAGATATTTCAAACCATGAAACTCCACCTTGAGTATGCCAAGTTCCCGTTTGGATTAGATCACCCTGCCAGAGTAAAGCCCAGAGGTCCCGCTCATCACTCGGTATCCATCTGAAGGACGGTGATGACAAACCCTCGAACACATGCACTGATGCCCAGGGGTCATGCGCCCAGCTTTGATAGCTTACTGGAAAGAGGTGGGAGAACACTGGTCTAGCAGAGGATGCTAAGCACCCTCATAAAACACAAACTGACATTTTACAGAAAAGTTTCCGAGAATAACACGCTGTGGTATAAGGAAGACTCTAGGTTCTAAGAAGTCTTCTAGAGTAAGCCCAGGAGAGGAAAAGCAGCGGACTCACTGATAGCTACGAATGAACTAGAATTCCAAACACGATAAAGTAAGTTCTAAGAGAGGCGTAAGTAACACACAGAAATACATTGATAGCGTTAAAATGAAAATATGAATTCTAAGTACAAAAGATCTATCTTCATCAATAACTTTATTTTTTAAACAGAAACATTTGTAATGAAAGGATTTTTTCCTATGTAAACTGAATATTAAATATCAAAACAGAATGTCAGTTCTCACCCAAACGGTACTCCAAGGGCGCCTAAGGGAGTCACCAGGACTGTAGGGACTGCAGTATAAGCTAGAAAGTTTCCAATCTGGCCGACAGCCACTGTCAAGAGAATCACAAGGTTACATTACAAAGTTCCCTTTTTATCACCAATCAAGATTTTGCAAGATTCTGTTCTGAAAGGGCTTTTTCTGCCCCACTTCTGAGGAAGCAAATCTACATGCTCACAGATCCCAATGCAGAATTTCACTGGTCTAGTAGTTTCCACTCCCTGTGGAAACGGCCAGCAGTAACAAGTACAACACCGAATAGATCCACATTCTTTAAATTCTATCCTAAAATATTTTAACTTTTACATTTTAAACTTATTTAGTTATTTATGGCCGAAATGTAACATAAAAGTAGTACATTGGTACCATGTAATACTTGGGCACATGCATGTGCACAAACATTTTCCATTGCTTTACTGTGCCAACACTCAAAAAATTTTAAACTATTTTTATGATATCCACAGTAGTTTCTGTGCACACTACAGCAGCACACCAAGGTACCACACTGTTTCTGACTGCCGCTTTATACCCAATGACCAATCTTTCCCAGACAAGTTGGGCAGAGCTTCCTAACAGCCTTCAAGCGACCTTGGACCTGCTCCAGTATGAGATGCTGTCCAGAGCTCGGTGGTACAGGACCCCGAGGTGTGCTACTCAAACAGAGCTTAAAAAGGGGCTCCCCAATGAGCACCATCAGCCTCATTGAGGTAGCATTCTGCTTAAAAGGCTACATATGACAAACAGCCTGATTATTAAAAATCATAGTTCATTATTTAAGTTATAGCATGTGATCTTTGATCTTCAGCTGGAGTCCCTGTCTCCTTCTCCCAGGCCAGCATTCCACACTTTCCCATCTGCTCTCTTTCAGCAAAGGGAAGGACAACAGGAAAAGAGAGTGAACCTGAAGTGTAGAGAGTAGAAGTATGAGAGGACCTTCAAAGCCACACTCATCTTGCCTTCTCCATCTCCACCCATGTGATGGCTTTAGGAAAGAATAAGAAGACTATAATCTACTATACAAACCACTTACTTGCAATTGTGCCAGCCCACCACACAATGTCTGTTAAGTAGGAAGTACCTATAAAAAAAAAGTGAGAATAATATCAGGAGAACAGGCTTATTTAGTGCTCTCTCTCTCTCTCTCTCTCTCTCTCTCTCTGTGTGTGTGTGTGTGTGTGTGTGTGTGTGTGTGTGTGTGTGTGTGTATGTGATGCATATACACATGTCCATAGGGATTTGTTAGGCTGGGGGCCATCAAGCCCTTGCAATTTACCTGTTTGTGCTTTGGAGTTAGAGCTACTCATGATGCAGTCCTAATTTCCTACATGGATGTGAATTCAGAGTCTAGCAATTGCATAGCAAACATTCTCACTAACTGAGACATCTCCCCAGCCTTAGGAAGAAGGTTTATAAACCATATATAAGTACTGGAGAGATGGCCCAGAAATTAAGAGCACTTACTATTCTTGCAGGAGACCCAAGTTCAATCCCTGGCACCCATACCAGGCAGCTCACAACTGTCTATAACTCCAGTCCAGCCTCTGAAGTCACATGTACATGACATACCACCACCCACACACATGTTGAGAGGCTAGGCCAATTCCATGACAGGCTTCAAATTGTCAGTTAAGAAGACTATGCCTAAACTATCTTTGTTTTCAAGAACTGGGCAATTCCAGGCAAGTCTAGGCCTCAGAAGTTGCCCATTCACCTAATGAGGCAAGGGCAATGGGTCAGCAGCAGTTTCCAGACTTCCTCAGCTACTTTGTCAACAACAGTTTCCAGCCCCCATGCTCTGGTAATGTCCCTAGAGATGGAGTAGGAGAAGTGTTACCTACCCTGGAGTGCCCTAATGTGTTTTATTTAACTCAGGCCTTCTAGCACACTTGGTTGCCTGTGAACACACTTGGTTGTCTCTCTATTTTGGTAATGGGAAACCCCAGCATGCTGGACTTCTGCAGAATAAAACACTCTGCATTTACATACTATTTAAGTCCTGGGTATCATTCTTCGACGAATTATGGACCCTTACAGTGTGTAATTAAAATCTGTTCAACCTTTAAAAGAAGTTATTATATATATTACCAAGTAAGAGATTCACAATGATACTTATAAGAGAACGACAGTTCACATAAAAACTAAGCAAAAAAGAATGAGTGTTCTCTTGCTTATTCAGCTCATAAGTAACTTTAGTCTATCGGTGGGTGAGAACCCACTAAAAGTAGTAAAGTGGGGTCTGGGTGGGTTGTTTTGCTTTTTCTCAATCAACCAAGGCTGACCCAAAAGACAAACAACTTGCTCATAGATTGGTGTTCTTTGGCTAAATAAGTCACGACCTAAAACGTAAATATTCTTGGGACTCTCCACCCTATTCTCCTGCCTCATGGGTACTTTTAAATTTTAAATTCTATTTATTATTGCTGATTGAATGCAGGGCTATTGTTTTTCCTTAGATTCTAACTTTAAGGTGATTCTCGAGTCCAGGGGAAAACTTTATTTCCCCAAATTCTAGTGGTTAGACAAAAGCCAGCATTCCTCATGAACTTTGAAGCCAGTTCCCCTCTACCAAAAGGAACCATTTCCCTTATCACTGGCAGAAGGACAAATGGCTCTCGGTGGTGTTTATCAGTATAACAAAGTACACACTAGCCTCCAGGCTCCCTCAGTATCACAAGCTATACTCTTCAAAGTCCATGAGGAAAGATCTTCTCTTCTCCATCCTAAGCTTGCCCTGCTCAGGAGTTTCTTTCCCCCCTCCCTCCCCCCACCCCAGCTATTCACTCTCCTTCTAACTGGCTCTTTGGGCTATGCTCCATCTTGCCTGTGCTCGGCTCTTCTCTCTCAGTCTCCCACACTCCTACTCTGTCTCCCTCTCTGTTCTGCTTTCAGTCTGCTACTTTCTCTCTCTGCTCTGTATTCTTCCAGATGCCTCTGGCGGTTCTCTCCCTCATATCTATGATAAAAACTTTGCCTTTAACAATACCATTGAGTAGTCATGTTGCCAGTTTATGTAGTGATGTCTTATTACCTGGGAAATTATCTCCATATCCTTAGGTTAGTGTACTGTCTACAGTAATTGGTCAGGGGAATTTGAGAAAGGTGATCTACAACACAACAAAGGTAAATGCGGTCTAATGACTGGGAAGTGGAGAGTCAGTTTGGTTAGGAGTCACCAGGCTGTGTCAGCAGGCAGGTGTTAGGAAACTGCAGATCCCTGAGCAAGAAAAAAATATATGCTTGTGTGTGTGTGTGTGTGTGTGTGTGTGTGTGTGTGTGTGTGTATGTCTGTAAAGGTCAATAGACAACTTCTAGAAGTCAGTTATCTTCTTTCACCGTAAGTTCCACAGATTAAACTCAGGTCTTTAAGCTTGCACTGAATGTGCTTTAAGGCAATGAGTAATCATGAGCACTCATGAGGACTTTTGAAGTTGGAGCAAATCCATCTTGCACTATAACATGGCCAGGAACGGAATGCTGTGGCCTGAATATGAAATGTACCCCCAAAGATCATGTGTTTGGACATCTGGTCCCCAACTTCTTGTGCTGTTGAAAGGTTGGAAAACTTTAGGAGGAACAGCCTTAGTGGAGGGAGCATGTCACGCGTCGTGTCTTGATGTTTAATAGCATGGCTTTCTGCCTCCTGCCTGCGGATAGTGTGACCAGCTATCTCATGCACCTGCAGTCTTGTCTTTTGTGGCCTGCAACCCTTCTTAAAATGTAAGGCTTACGGAAGAAACTCTCCATTAAGTTGTTTCTTGAAAGGACTTTGGTGACATCAAGTAGCAAAGGAAGTGATAGCAACTGTTGCCCAACAGCAACAATCCTGTGAATTAACAAGATGCATGACCAAGGGTAGGATTAGATCCCTAGGGCGCCAAGATAAACATGTGAAAGCAGCCAATATTAAGGGAAAAGTGGAAACATTCCTGAACATGTAATAAAAACCACATCATCAGAAAAGATACACAATATGTAAGTGACCCATTAGTGGTAACAGGGGCCCAACCTTGATCTCTTCTGGGACCTAGACCTCACCCTAGTTCTGCTGTATTTCCAAGTTCGTTTGTTTCTCTCATCTAATGAACTATCTTTTCCCATTCCATGTGTTTCTGTTCAAATCACTGTTTGCAGACACAAGAACCTGACAACTTTAGCAGCTGTGCTCTGAACTCAGATGTGCACCTATAACCACCGTCAATCAGGCAGTTAGGAGGAAGCATGTAAGGCTTTCAATTGCTCTCATCCTTCAGATTACCTACCACAGTATAATTCTCTCCTTTCTCAAACACTTGGAAATGATGGGACGTTCCCATGGAATGTCTAATCAAAGCCTGGGGAATCCATATTCAAACACTCTTTTTAACTTTCCCTCCCAAGGTGCTCAGGTTTGGTTCCTAATGATATAAAGACCATGACCAAAACCAACATTAAAGGAAAGCTTTTTTGGCTTACATTTCCCAATCACACACAGTTTATCGTTGAGAAATGTCAAAGTAGGAACCTGAAGCCAGGAACTGAAGCAGAAGCCATGGAGGAACACTGCTTACTGGTTTACTCTTCATTGCGTACTTATCCTGCTGTCTTATATAGCTCAGGACTACCTGACCAGAGATGGCACCCCCATGGTGGACTGGGCCATCCTACATCCATCATCAATCTAGAAAATGTTCCACAGATTTACTTATAGGCCAATCTGATAGAAGCATTTTTTAAGATTAAACTGGTGTTTATCTGGGAGAGTTCACCTTTAAAGTTGGAAGTTCACAGCAATCCACCTGGACCCCAGCCAACTTATAAGATACCCTCCCAAAGAATTATGCACACATGGGGCTACCTATCACCCATAGACATCTAGCTGGTCACATGGCCAACAAAGATGGTGATGTCACATGACCAGCCAAAGTGGCAACGCTTATGGGTGAGGCATAGTGTTATAGCCACAGACTTTCTCTTAAAACAACTGGCATTCACTGTTCATACCCACGATTCCTTCCAGCTTCCTGGAAGCCGGCTATGCATGACATAGTATGGCAGACTCATATGGGACTCATAGCCAGATCACAGCAACTCTCACCTGCACCCTCCTCTTGAGATAATTCTCCAGGATCTACTCCTGACCCTGCACTGGGGAGGAACAGGATTCAACCCTGGCACCTGGAGGTTTTCAAACTTGCCTGCTTCACACCCAGACACCACCTGTGACTCCTAACTGACTCTACTCCCCACTTTCCTACCATTAGGCTTTTATTTACTTATGTTCCATCATAGGCAAATTTTCTCAAATTCTCCTGTCCATTTACTGTAGGCAACACTAGCCTAAGGAATGGAGACAAGAAGACATCACCTTAAGGATGAGGTCTAAGGAAAACATTAATGCCATTGCATTAAACTTGGTCTAAAAGCAAAAGTCATAGTCATGCATTCAAACAAGGTTTTTTTTTGTGGGGGGGGGGTTGAGACAGGGTTTCTCTGTGTAGCCCTGGCTGTCCTGGAACTCACTCTGTAGACCAGGCTGGCCTCAAACTCAGAAATCCACCTGCCTCTGCCTCCCAAGTGCTGGGATTAAAAGCATGCCCTACCACTGCCCGGCTCAAGCATGCTTTTTCTCTGAAACTAGTCACCTAATAACTCAAGAGGCAGGGAGTATTCCACTCTAAGAGAATATCAGGGCAGAGACATGAAAAGACTTAAGCCCAAGACAGAGAAACAATTTAAGCAAGTGGTTCAACCCTCTGTCAAAGGAAAGAGTAAAGCCAGAAGAATTGAATGTTAAAACTGGTGTTTGTAACTGCACTGGAACTATGGTCACCCTCACTCAGAGATGCCTGGGGTCAAACAATGGAAAAGAGGATATTCTACTAGATCTCCTTGAGGACTCACTAGACTTATCCATTCCAGAAGCACTGGTACTTGTCTCTCCCCCTCAGGATCTTTATGGGAAACCTGCCTTCATTTCCCTTGGACATTACAACACATCTTCAATAAGTGAAATAAGTTTGATCTTGAGAACCTAAAGAAAAAGAAGCTAATATTTTACTGTAATATCATAGGCCTCAAAACAAGCTCTGGTGATGGGGAAATTCAGCCTTAGGATGTTGTAAGTAATTACAACAACATTCTGCAGCAAAATCTATTTTTTGGGAATCATGGGAAATGGTCTGAAATGTCCTAAGTTCAGGCTATCAAAGTCCTCTACAAGTAAAGGAGACTATGTAATTCAAAAGCAAGGGATGCTTCCTCCTTGTGTTCAACCCCTTCCATTGAAAAAGACCACCATGGAATGCACAGAGACCCTGTCTCAAAAACAACAAAAACAATGGGCAGCAGGCCTCAGGTTAATATCTTCTCATCCTCAACTGAGGCCCACCCCATCTCCATATTCTCCTGCTTACTCCAAGGTACCAGCAAAAAGGGAACCCAGGCCTGCAGGCCATACAAATTGTAGGGCTTCCTATCAACCAATCTCTTCTATGCCTATGGCACTCCCATGAGAGAATCGCCTAGACTGATGGTGACAATTTGAGTCCCTTTTCAATCACAAATCTTCAATAATACAAGACACTGGGAACATTTCAGAAGAACATCACATCTACTAGTTATTTCTGAACCTTACCTTTAGCTTATGACCTCACAAGGGAAGACCTACACTTCTGTCTGTTTACTTGCTACATCCCTGGAGGAAAAGAGAGAATCTTGGAGGATACTTTAAGAATCCATACAAACAACTTATTTGGTAAAGTTGTAATGACAATCAATCTCTCAGATCAGAACACCACAACTAGGATTCTAACTCCTTGTCAGGGAATCATAGGCATAGGCAGATGATAGAAAGCCTTATTGCAGGAATAAAAAAATAACATTTAAATAACTATGATAACATTGGACAACTTGCAGAAAGGAAGAAAACCCTGCCCTATTTCCTAACAGGCTAATTGAGGCTTTCATGAATTCACCAACATGAATCCTACATTCGCCAAAGTATAAGCCCTTCTGGGTCGATATTTTATTATCCAGACAGCATTAGAGATTAATGAACACCACAGGAACAAAAGCGTCGGCCACAGAACCCTCGAACTTTGCTGTTCCACACTATTCTCTTCGTGTTTAACAGCCAAGATCTTTTAAAGGAAGACCAAAAGGAACAGGGATGATTACATTTGCCCTTGAAGACATTGGCTAGACCTATCCAAAGGATCCACATAAGCCCCAGAGATTTAAAAGAAAGAAGGGGCGGGGAGGTGGGGACATTAGGCATGTAAGAGCCCCAACCAGTACCACTCCATCCTGAGAGTTCAACATGTAAGGACCTGGAAGTCTAACATTGGAATGTGGATCCATACAGTCTCAGACAAAGAAGAACCCAACCCCCTCCTGCAACATCATAGTGACCTTACAGGGCTGAGGGTGCCCAGGAAATAGGCTAACTCCTGATCCCTGCTGAAGTACCTTGAATTATCCTTTAAGCATCGAGTAAGAAAACGATCTGTTATAGGTAGTGAAGCTCCGTACCTGGTCCTTACCTTTCCCTGGAAAACTATGTTCCCGACCTACAGGCACAGTGCGGGTGAGGGGGTAGAAGGAATCCCCTCCAAGATACTACTTTACTACCGCAAGCATTTGCCAAATTGAAGACCAGGTTTTTAATTATGTATTCCTGTCAGTCACTCAATAACCTTCCATCTTGGAAAGAGACTTGTGCTACCTACGGACAATCTTGCAATTTTCTAGGGGCTCTAGAGCTCTCATAACCCTAGCCTTCAAAGTACCCCCAAGAAAGTAACCCACAAAAATGGTCCTGACTACTTGGGCTACAAGGACCACTGGATAAGCTGAAACATCTCGCTCCAGTCAAAATCCATTCAAAACCTGGGATAAGTTATCTAGTCAAAACAGGTCCATTAAAGAGGGAAGTTGAATTAGAAATACAACTTATCATTGAAACTTTTCTACAACATGTCTTTCTGGTCCTCTGTCAGTTTCTCTGTAAAACTCTAATCTTCCTCATATATAAGGCACATGGAGAAAGCTGACTGGTCCAAGACTTAATTTTTTTTTTTTTTTCAGAGCAAGAAGACAATAAAGGAGTGGTAGACGCCCTTTCTTTTTTGCATACCTTTACACCCTGAACCTTGGTTGGTTGGTTGGTTTTGTTTTATTTTTGGATGAAAAGACCCAATCACTGGAGCTTTTCAACAGAGTGTGTGGACAATCTTCCCTCAAGTGTTCAGAAACAGGCCCCATATTTTGCTGCATCATTAGAAACAGATCTTAGGACCTAGTTTTGACACAAGGAGCCATTCTCCAATATGTGATATTTCAATATCTACTAGAGAAAGCTCAGACCAAAAGACCATCAAAATCCTAAATTTTCTGAAAAGAAGAGAAAAAAGACAAAAGGAGAGAGAGAGAGAGAGAGAGAGAGAGAGAGAGAGAGAGAGAGAGAGAGAGAGAGAGAGACAGAGAACACTACATCAAGTTAGGGATAATTGAACTACTTCAACCAAGAATAAGACAGCTTCTTGAACATGGCGCAATTTTGTCAAATTTGGATTTCCAACTTTGGATTAATGACAAAACCTCTCTATGCAGCTAGTAAGGATCTAGACTCTGAGCCCTTCAAACAGGATGCTCAATGGAAGCAATTTTTTTAATCAGATAAAGTGGGCTCTTACAGAAGCCTCGGCACTAGGCATGCCTGATCTCCAAAAGCCCTCTCTGGTATTTGTGGCGGAAAAGCAATCTTGTGGTATTGATTAAATCTGCAGGACAGAACTGAGGCATGTGGCCTGATTTTCAAAGACACTAGACACTGGCGCATGAGAGTAGACATGGTAACTACAGCACTATTTGTTGAAGAAGCTTCTACAACTGTCTTTGTGGTAACCACTAGAAGTTCTCATGCCCCAACAGGAAAAGGGTGTATTAGAACTAAAGGGGCCAGAAGTAGACTTAATATCAAGCAATTGTCTTTGCCAACCCAGACGTAAGTACTAAAATGACGACAGCCTAAAACCCCTTCTGATTTGGCACACCTGTGCATTGAAATGCTCTCACCTGTGCCAACTGGATTTAGTTGAATGACCAGCTGCTGGACAACCCAGAAGAGAGATACATATGTTACATTTCAAATGGGGAGTTTAAGACAAGATGCGCAGTGATCAGCTAGAGAGGAGTAGTTGATGCCTCCCTACAACCACCTTCCACCCAGACCCCAAAGGCAGAAATGATACCCCTAGGAGGAGACCCATTCTGGGAAAAGGGAAAAGGAAAGGAAAAGGGAAGTAATATCTACATTCATTCAAAGTATACCTTCATAACCTTACATGTCAATGCTGTGTTTGGAGAGCGCGGAGACTGGTAACAGTTCACAATCTGACCATACTGAGCAATAGATACTCAATCTATTGGAAGCCATCCAACTCCTACTAAACAAATGGCATTTATCGACAAGAGTCATCAGAAAAACATGTTTAATGATGCCCAAGGAAATAAGCTGACCAAAAGAGAGGCAAAAAAGGTAGGTTTACAAATCCCCCAAGAATTAACATTGTTCCTTCCAAACACTGATGTGCAGGAGTTGGGGTGGGCTCTAAAAGAGAACAGCCAAAAGGAATCATGAATTTCTGGGGGATAAGATACTAAGACCCCAGGCCCTACCTACAGTAGAAACTTATTTAGGGACTACATGATTCAAGGAGAGATGTCACTTTAGATATAGTAATTTAACTGTTCCAAAGACAAGGACTGACCCTCATTGTGTGTGAGGCCCACACTGTCTGCATATAGAACAATTTTAGTTATCTGTGTCTTCCTTGAGCCAATCCATAGGTGAAGCACTTACACAGGCTAAGGATTAAAAACCAGATGTGCCTTCTTGCCCCAGCTCAAGAATACTGGTGTTTATAGACACCATCACTGGCAGGACCCAGATTCCCCACTAGGACTGAAAAGGCTACTCTAGTGGCAAAGCCCTCTCTGGTGCTTTGAAGAATAAGGGCCTTCATACACTATATGTTTGAAATCTTCGCCATAGGGAGAATCATTATTAGGAGGTGTGTCACTGTGGAGGCAGGCAGGAGTGCATATATGATCAAACTACATCCAGTGTGGCACACAGTCTCCTGCTGTCTTTGGATCAAGATGTAGTACTCTCAGCTCCTTCTCCAGCACCATGTCTGCCTACCCACTGCCACGTTTCCCACCATTATGATAGTGGCCTAAACCTCTGAAACTATAAACCAGCCCCAATTCAGTGTTTTCCTTTCTAAGAGTTGCTGTGGTCATGGTGTCGTCTCTTCACAGTAACCCTAACTAAGACAGCCTCCTCAAAGCAATTACCAAAGGTTTTGCCTTCATACTCATTAGAGAGCACAGTGGACTGTCTTTTACATCAGCAAAGACCTAGTCTATATTGAATTCCCTAGGAGAAAACTATCTTAAAGGCCACAGTTCTCTGGCAAATTTAAAAGGTCCTAATATTAAATTGATCCTAACAAAGCTTTATCAAGATATCTCTAAAAATTACTAAAGCTATTGTCCATTGCCCTCATGAGACTCAGAACAGCTCCAAGCTCTCAACATGAGGCTCAGTCTCTATGACTGACAGGGAAGGACTTCCTCATAATTAGACCTAGTCTTATATCCTGAGGTCACCCAGATGCTCTACTATAAAATAAACCTAGGGGTAATAGGGTCTACAGGGAAATGGAAACAAACTTATTCCAGCTCCAAAGACCCGGCCACAAAAACTATAACCCCTGGGGACCAGATCCTCCGTAGAACCTGGAAAGAAGAACTGATGAAATTATTGGGTCCTTGATAGAAGGCACATTGCCAAGTGGTCCTACGTACTCTCGTGGCTGTCAAAATTCTAGAAATCAACAGCTAGGATCACTGTCTCCAGGATGAAATAAGTAACCTCAACCAAGAAGTCCTATATGAAGACCTGGAACCAATCAAATATTTCAAACTTTCTTCAACAAAGAACAAAGGTAAGGAACACCCAGGCGACTATTCACGCAGGCTGTCTGACACAACCCCCATTCCCTGTCTGTAAGAATCAGGACCCGAAACAATGCTTAAGATCTCGTATGCTCTAAGACAGATGGAATCATTTCTCCTGCTCCCCTTTCTACAGAAATAAGCCACCTACTAGGATGCATTTTAAATAAGGTGGCCAGCCTCATCAACTTCTCTCATTCCTGATTTTGTTCTACTAAAAACAACTGCCCTTTAGAATCCTACCAATTGGCACAGAGTGAGTGTACGTGTGTGTGTGTGTGTGTGTGTGTGTGTGTGTGTGTGTGTGTGTCCGTGTGTCCGTGTGTATTCTGTATATACTGCATATACAAATATACTCAGTAAGCAACCATTAACAGAAGGGTAGAAGTAGCTGAATTACCCAGCCCTTCCTCAAAGACAGCCACCATATTTCCAGGTCAGCACTAGAAAAAGATCACCAGGACCCAATTTGGCCACAAGGAGTGATTGTACAACACATAGATAACATTTTAATATATAGTCCTAACAGAGAAAGCTCAGACCAAAATATTATTTGAATCCTAAACTCTCTGACCTTTTGAGGCTCCCAGGTCTCCTCCTAAAAAGACCCAAATCAGCCTTCTATAAGCAGTCTTGCCCTTCGAGAACCTCTCATTATCCTGGTGCATAGTACCTGGTTTCTCTTTAATGACACTAAACTCTAATGTAGTTAACTCAACTACAGATGCTTTCAAACTTATCTTGACTTTAAACTCCTACCCCTTTCCTGGCACATAATCCTAGCACATACTCATTCCCTACACATAATCTTCTGCTCCACTTTTTGCTCCCTCTAGACCTGGAAAAGAACACTCATTAGTAACCATTACAGCCTAAATACTTTTAATTTCTTCTGCCAAACAAGTTATTCCATTACTTTTTAATTCAGCCGCATTCAAATTCTTAAAACATGGGCAGAATGTTGCCAGTTTCTTTGCCTGAACGTAACACAAATTATTTCTAGCTCAGTTCCCAGGAGAGTGTATTCCCCTCTGAAACTTGATGAGCTAGGTGTCCGAGTATATTTTTCTTTCAGCATCCTGGGCTTCTAACTCATCTAACAGGTCTAACAAAAATGACCTGTTGATTTCTATAGCACTCTAGGGCATCACTGGCCTGAAGACTCAAACTCTTCGACATTCTTCATGCAGGACTAAGAACCAAATGGTCCTGTTTATCACAGAAACAGACACAAACTGAGGAAAGCTTTATTCTGACTCTCCATTTAGGGAGCGATGCAGTTCACAGAGGTAGGAAAGCATGGCAGCAAGTAGTTCAAGCTAGGTGGTCACACTGTGTCTTCGGTCAGAAAGCAGGGATTGGACAGAAGTGAGATCAGGGTATAACACCTCAAGACATGCTCCTAGTGGCCCCTGCCAGCAAGGATCCACTTCCTAAAGGCTTCACAATATCCCCAAACATCATCAAAAGCTGGTGACCAGGTGTCGGAAACACATGAGCTGATAGGGAAATTTTAACATTCAAACCACAAGACCTTTCTAGAATGAGAACTGGCCCAGTGTTGTCAGTGGCCAGCGCAATGGTTCCATGGGCTCCCTCCTTTCTCTAGCCTGGTATTCTCATCATCAGTGACCTTCGGGAGTAAATGCTGTTAATGATTCAAAATGGTACGATTACCAAAGTCAGGAGAAAACTGGGATACCAATAGAAATAAGCAACAGGCTTTTGCTGTCCTGTAACAATGGGTTCCACTAAATTCCCAGCATTCTAGGCCTTTCTACTTACTTTTCTCAGTAGGAGCTTTCAGTGGAATTTAGGTCACTCTTACCTTTTAAACCAATATCATATTTACGTGCTTTTTCTTCACATGAGCATGACGACAAACTTTCCCTGAGTATGAACTCCTCTGCATCTGATACTTCCCATTGTCACAATTGGTAAAGCCCCAGCACATTATCCCAAAGAAGAGTAAAATATATGTGCAGCTTTATACATTCATCCATATGTGCTAGGTTCCCTACTAAGTCACTCCCCATATTCCTTCCTCCTTCTCCTCCATTAAAGGCCTATAGGGAGCCTGCATTCCCTATCTTGTTCTAAAACTACTGGATTTAATCAGTTTTACCCTCAAATGTAACTGTCCCTAAAGCTCCTGGTCACGGAAGTAACACCCTCAGAATTACTTCTTCTAGCCTTACCCACTTTCCTCTTCCCATCATCTCTTCTGATTCCTACCCTCTAGCACCACACAGATTCTCTGGGCCAGAACAAGAATAGGGAGCCACAGAAATGGGCATTTGAGATTTTCTGTTTGTTACAAGTAATTGTCCTAGGTGTTGTTTGTTGGTCAACTGGACACAAGATAGATTCATCTGGGAAGAGGCATCTCAACTGAGACAAATGCCTCCATCAGACTTCCTGTAGGCAAGTCTGTGGGGCACGTTCTTGCTTAATGACTGATGTGGGAGAGCCCAGTCCATTGTGGATGGTGCCACCTCTGGGCAGGTGGTCTTGGACTGTCTAAGAAAACAAGCTGAGCAAGCCAGTATACAGCATCCTTCAGTTCCTGTCTCCAGCTTTTTGTTCTGCCAGTCCTATAACCATGTTGGTTTTGGAAGGATAGTGGATAGAATTTGTAACTTTGGGCTGAGAAGGCCATCCAGAGCCTAATGGGCTGATGTGGGTAGGCGCTTGAAAGACAGAAATGTTTAAAGAGATGCACATGATTGATGCCTGGCTTTTGAAGTTTCAGAAGGGAAGCAAAGACTCTCTTTAGGCCATTCATGTGATATTCTAAGAATCTGTAGTTCTATTCAGCTGGGACTGAAGAATCAGCTGTGGTTAAGAAGACAGCAGCCCCACTGAGGATAATTAAGTCTAGGAATGTTTCCTCAGGGTCAGCACACAGAAGTTGTGGTCCAGAGGGAGCCAAGACTGCATTTCATACTCACAGTCAAGCCTGGTAACATAAAAGAATCATCCAAGTGGCATTGGTTTTGAAGGCATGAAAGGGTTGTGGACAACAGCTGAAACTTGGCATTGTGTGCCACGCCTGAAATCCCTGGAGAGGTCAGGAGAGGGCACTGTGAAGTAGAAGATCCAGGACTGAAGTGGTCATGGAGAGAAACTGAGGCTTGGCACCATGTGGCAGGGTCAGAGTCCCTGAAGAGAGCCCAGGAGAAGCTATGGGTGGAAGTACAGCCTAGCTGCAGCAGGAGACCTCAGCATTTCAAAAATGACAGTACCAGGGCTGGAGGGATGGCCCTGGTTGCTTTTCCAGAGGATCTGGGTCCAATTCCCAGGCCCACAAGGCAGCTCACAGCTGTCTGTATCTGCAGATATTATATGGTCAAGCAAAAAACATCAATGTACATAAAAATAAATAAAATAAGCTGTTTTTTTTTTTCAAAAAAGACACTACCATTCTATGACTGCCAAGGACAGCAGCAGCAGTGAGTGGAGCTGGCATGGGCTTAGGAGACAAACTGTCTGTGCTGCAGAGGATGGAGAGAGAGAAGTGGCTCAAGCCTTTTGGAGGAGCCCAAAGGTCTAGAATGAAGCCCAGATATTGAACAATGAAGTATTTACATTGTCAGAGTTTGGGTTTGCTTGGTTTGAATATGGCTGTGTCCTGGTTATTCCCTCCTAGAGTAGAATATATTTAATTTTGCTTGTTTTTGTGAGCCCACAATTAAGAGACTTTGGGTGTCTTAGAGGGAGACTTTGAATATTCCAGAGAAACTACGAATATTTAGGAGTAGCTTTGAATGTTGAAGATGAGTCTGAATATTTTGGGTTTGTTTCTTTGTTTTTGTTTTGTTTTCAAAACAGAGCTTCTCTGTGCAGCCCTGGCTGACATGAAAATGTTCTGTAGACCAGGCTGGTCTCAAAAGCCCTGGCTGACATGAAACTTGTTCTGTAGACCAGGCTGGTCTCAGACCCAAGAAATCCACCTGTCTCTGCCTGCCAAAGGAAGGCTGGAGTTAAAGGCATATGTGCGCCACGTGCCACCACCACTCAGCTGACTCTGAATGTTTTCAAGAGACTGAACTTTAAAGTGGAATTTTAAAGTTTGAAATATGTTTTATATTGTTATACAGATATTACTATATCTAATACAAGAAAGAACAAGAAAGAAAAGGGTACGACTTGACAATGATGTGTTTGTGAGCATCAAGTTGAGAAGAGGGTTACTGTGCTGGCTTGTTTTATGTCAACTCCACACAAGCCAAAACAATGGTGGAAGATGGAATCTCAATTAATAAAATGCTCCACCAGATTGGTCTGTAGGTAAGCCTGTAGTGCATTTTCTCAATTTCTCAGATTCCCTGCAAGAACCCTGGGAAGTTACACTTTACTTTGTAAAGATAAGAAGTTGCAATGAAGACCCCAGAATGTTGGAAATGCCAAGATAATGGAATATCTGCCAAAGAAAGCCACAGGCACCAAGTAGAACCTGCACAAGAGAGAAGCCACAGCTAAAGTCACTGGAGCCTAGTTCATTCTATTACAAGGCTCAGAAGTTCATGGAGCTGCAGAATTTGTTATGTGGCCCATCTGATAGGAATCTTGATTTTTTTTTTTTTTTTCGAGACAGGGTTTCTCTGTATAGCCCTGGCTGTCCTGGAACTCACTGTGTAGACCAGGCTGGCCTCAAACTCAAAAATCTGCCTGCCTCTACCTCCCAAGTGCTGGGATTAAAGGTGTGCGCCACCACTGCCCAGCTCCACACAGGCTTTTTATGTGGTAGGTATGTGGCAGGCTCTGATAGGAATCTTATTCTATGCCCAACCTTTTCTTGCTATGTCCCTATGCCTTCCTTTTGGAAAGGGAATATTTATTCTATGCTACTGTGTGTTGGAAGTACCTTGGTTTTTATTGTATTACACTGTATACGTGTGTTAGTGTGTATGTGCTGGGTGGGACATGTGCCATAGCATGCAATGTCAGAGCACATTGTGGAGCTCTTGCTGTCTTATTTTCTTTTTCTTTCTTTCTTTCTTTCTTTCTTTCTTTCTTTCTTTCTTTCTTTCTTTCTTTCTTCCTTCCTTCCTTTCTTTCTTTCTTTCTTTTTAAAAATGTTTTCATATAAGACCAAAGTATAAAAATTGTCTTGAATAGTACCAAAAGCAGAAGGCCAGCTGGTCATATCTCATCCAAAATCACAAGCAGAGAATAAACAACAACAACAAAAAAGGCTCTACTATAAAATCTCACGGCTTGCCCTCCTGTGGCTTACTTCCTCCAGGAGGCTCCACCTTCTAAAGGGTCCACAACCTTCCCTGTGCCCCCATCAGGTAACCAAGTAAACACATGTGACTACGGGGGGGGGGACATTTCACATTTAAACTACAACACAGCTGATACACACCCCCAAAGCAAAATAGCCACCCGCTTGTGCCCTCCCTGGGACAACAGACTATCTCCTTAAACTGTGAGCCAACATGAAACCCATCCTCCCACATGATGCTTCCGGCCAGACAGGTGTGCACAGTAATAAGAAAGGTAATAATAATAACTCATCACTAAAATGCTACTGTCCTGGAAAGGCTCAGCTCTGCCCCTGTAAAACACTACTCTCTGTTCCTCTCTTACTCAGCTCTAGCTGGTAACCATTAACACACTTTCCATCTGCCCATACATTTGAACTGCTCTGAGGACCTCATATAAAGGGCATCGCATGGTAGTGTCCTTTCAGGACAGGCTTATTTCACTTAGCAGCATGTCCTCAAGATTCATCTATGTTTTATCCTATCAAAATTTCCTTCTCATTAAGGGCTGAATGATACTCAGCCTTCAAAGGCCATATTTTGCCATCTGCTAAAGTTTGAATCTAGAATATTTTTTCAAAGGGCCACATGCTCAAGGCTTAGTCCCCAGCTCGTAGCACAGCTGGGAGGTGGCAGAACCTGTACCACCCAGGGCTAGCGGGCCATCTTAAGTCGTTCAGTCATGCACTTGAAGGAGGCCTTGGAACTCTTTTCTCCAGTCCTTCTTTTCTCCAGCGTTATCTCCCAAGCTTCTACTTGAGGTTCGTGAAATGAAACTTCCAAAATTATGAGTCAAAGTAAACATTCTCTTATTTAATCATCACAGTTATTTGTTATAGAAGCAGAAAACTCACTAGCACACCATCATCAGTTAATGGATTGAGTCACTCCCATCTGTTGGCTCTGTGAACAATGCTTTTAAAACTAAAAATGCATGATTTCTCGATTCCCCGCTTTCACTTCCTTTAGGTATGGGCGCACTATTTCAGGTCTTTGCATAATCCAAGAAGTCAAACCTCTAGGTCAAATGGTAATTCTATATTTAACACTTTGAGGAACAAACATGCTACTTTCCAAAGCGACTGCATCGTTTTACATCCCCACTAGCACTACATAAGGGTTTTAAATTCCCTAACTCCTTGCCAGTGCTTGTTTTATGTTTCCTCATTGACAGTTATTCTTGTGAGTGTAAGGTAGAATTTTATCTTGGGCTTGATTTCTAAAAAGGAAATTTGAAATGATCAACCAGTTCTTCCCGGTCTGCAGCATCCAGCATAAAGTTCAGTAACTAACTAGGCTACACCCTCAGCCAGTTCTGAATAACCAACTGTTCTGAGCCTGCTCTCCAGGCAGCCCTGGTTCCTCTTTATCACCATCCATGAACAGCCTCTCAGCAACAACCAGCCTCGGGCCCCTCCTCTAACTGGCTATTGCTATGAAAGCTATGGATACCAAGAAGAATTTGTTCTTATCAGACTCAAACAGAAAGCTGGAGCTGGCTCATGCCTACCTGCTTGAGGTAAGTGCCTTCTCAAAGACTTTCTAAAAGTCCCACCAGAGATTCTTCCTCACAAACCTGGGCGATACCACTTCTTCTCTTTTCTTCATCATTTATGTATTTGGCTTTTTGATACAGGTCATGGTACACAGCCCAGTCTAGCCATGAACTATGTAGCCCTGGCTGGCTTCAAATAATCCTTCTGGTCCAGCTTCCTATGTGCTAGGATTACAAGCAGGTGCTACACAGTCAATATAGCTTATTTTCAACATTCTTTAAGACCACATCAATTCAGAGAAGATTCTCCAGGCAGCGCACTGCCAGCAAGAGCCCCTCTACCAATGAGCTGTCATAGACGCTTGTCTAAGTCTCCAAGACCAATGAACTCTGTACTACATGTAAATTTCTCTCTTGATGTCTTAACCCTACACTCCTTGCCTCAAATCTCCTTGAATATACTCGGGGTTTACTATGGCATGCCCAGTCCCATTACAATGCTCTTTAACACCCTGAAATAACCTTATTTTGGGGGAATAGCTGGTTACTATTTAGATAGTCTTATGGTTTGGACCTTAAATGTCCACCAAAGAACCATGTGCTAAGTTTGGTTACTAGCTCACGGTGCAACTGGAAGAAAATACAACCTTCAGGAGAAGGGGGCTCAGTGAAAGGAAGTTGGATTATTTGGTACATACCTTTAGAAAAGTTCTTCCTCTGTCTCCCCAGCTGCCTAAGTTAACCATCACCACATGTGCCAACACCCATAACGTGCTATGCTGCCACAGGCCCAAAGCAGCAAACAGAAACTTCTAAAACTGGGAGTTAAAATAAACCTTTCCTCTTTTTAAGTTGTTTATCTCTGCTATTTCCACAACAGCAACACTCTAACAAAGGTTGGCAACACACAAACCTTCCCACCTGCAGTTACCTAAACTTGTATAGGCAACCCCACTTCCACTGGGCTCCAACCCCAGACATTGGGGGCCCTGGCCCTCTACATACAAGGATTCAAACAAGTCTTTTGAAGAATAAATCTGTGGAGCTACGGATATAGCTCAGCAGATAGAGTGCTGCCTAGAATGCATAAACCTCAGTTTGAACCCCCTCCAACACTGCTTAACGTGTACTGCATTATAGAACATACTTGTAATCCTAACATGTGGGAAGTGGAGGCAGGAGGAGCAGAAGTTCAAGGTCATCTTCAGCTAGACAGCCTAGCACGCATGGTAATCTGTCTCAAAAACAAAGAAAAAGTCCATACTGAACATGTTTGAAATTTTTCTTCTAATTATTCCCTTAAACAATAAAGGGTAACAACTATTTACATAACACTTAAAGCTTTATGGGGCTGGAGAGATGGCTGAGCGGTTGAGGGCATCAACTGCTCTTCCAGAGGTCCTGAGTTCAATTCCCAGCAACCACATAGTGGCTCACAACCGTCTGTAATGGGTGCCCTCTTCTGGTGTGTCTGAAGAGAGCAACGGTGGTGTACTCATATGCATAAAATAAATAAACCTTAAAAAATAATAAAGTTTTACAAGTTATTAACAGACTATTGGAAGTATGAATATAAGTAAAACATACAAATACAGGATGTCATAAGTTATAGGCCATACCATAAAAAGTATAAAGCAAGGGAGTTGAGCATATACAATTGTGGTCTCTTCTGGGGTCTTGAAAAAAGTGTCCTGTGAAATACGAGTGAGACCTCTTGCCCAGGTCCCACTTACCTCATTCAAAGGCACAACAAAGAAGCTAGGTAGTTTGAATCCTGAGCCTGTGCTTGCAGAAGACACACTCCAGCCCTCCAGGACCCATTATTGAGAAGGTCCTTTAAAAGTGAAACTCAAAACCAGTAGGTCCCCAGGCCTCTCTGTCGAATAACTACAATATAGAATTTAGCTTCTCTGAAGCTTGGACTTTCTATAAATACTACCAGCTGTCAATATAAAGATACAACCTTCTAAGGAAGGATAGTTACAGTATAAGAAATCATAAGGTTTAGTCTCCTTTAACCTAAGAACTTCACCTTCTAGTTCTTATGAATCACCTCTTCCTTTCCTCTTCCATTTCTGTTATTTGATGGTTATCAGTTCTGCTGGTCTCTAAGTAGATCTGATGAAAGATTATGGGAAGATTGTTTTACTTTATTTTATGAGAGCTTAGAAGCTCAGGCTGGGATTATAGGCACGTGCCATTGTATTTGGCCTGAGAATAGATTTTTAAAACTGCTATAGCTTCAGTATCTATAATAGTATACGGCATAAGAGTTTCAAAAATATCTGTTAAACAAAGTAGATTTACTAAGGCAAAACTAAATGCTTTCCACCACCACCTCAGTCTAGAGCAGTTGGTGGAAGGTGAGGAAATAAAAATTTATGATTATATTTTCTCTTTATTAATTCAAAGACATAGTACAGACCCATGTGTAGTAGCACATACCTGTAGTCCCAGCTACTCAGGATGTTGAAGCAGGAAGATCGAGAGTTTGAGACCAGCCTGGGCTACACAGTGAGAAACTATTTCCTAAAGTACATTCATACATATATACATACATACATAGAATATACATTATGTGGGTATAAATATAAGCATCCATGATTGGTTTGGATTTTTAAAAATACAAGACTTATTATTGGACCCAGGACTTCAAAAACAATTCTAGGTTAGTCTTTGTTTTCTAATTGAACAGTCCCCTGGAACACAAAAACTGAGCTAAAATCACACTCTTTCCTGCTAGTCAATTGGTTTATCTTATTAATGTATTTTTTCCTAACTAAACTCTGTACTCAAACGCCTTTTGTTTTCCTCTAATGTCTGGTATGTGTCCTCTGATTCCTTCTGGCTATGAGAGTTCCTCAGATTTCATGGCCTTGGTTTGAAGACCAGTCAGGCATTTTGTATGATGTTCCTTAGTTGTTGTTTGTGTGTTTCTCTCAGGTTTATCCTGGAATCGTGGGATTTGCAAGAACATCACATAAGTAAAGTACTCATCTCACTCAATCCTATAAAAGGCACGTGTATTTTTTATTTTTTAGTCACAAAAACCACTTTTGCCCAATCTTGGTGCCTGTACAAACTGACAGACAATCCCCAACTGCAGTTGCCAGATATGTACCAGATGTGTTTGTATATTGCAATCTGCAGGCTTGGCAGACCCTATCTTGTTTGACTTAGGACTATTACTTAGGACTATTATATTAGGACTGCAATGCTTTCATTTTGATATTATTATTATTTATTATTATTATTATCTTGATTTTTTGAGACAGGGTTTCTCTGTGTAGCCCTGGCTGTCCTGGAACTCACTCTGCAGACCAGGGTGACCTCAAACTCAGAAATTCACCTGCCTCTGCCTCCCAAGTGCTGGTTTAAAGGCGTGTGCCACCACAGCCCAGCTTGAAATTAATTTATTTAAATAAACATTACTGGTTTTGTATTTTCACTCCAAACGGTCAGTTCTTTGTCTCTTTTCTGAAGGTTTCTAGCTACCCAGCAACTTAGTCAAACTTTCAAATGTGTTCTGGAATTGGAACTATTAAGTGTATTTACTTCTCATACACTGGCAGCCAGGTCGTTACCCCTAGAGCTCTTGAGGTTGTGGCTCCAACCACAAGCCGTTCTTGGTTTCTATGAAAGCAATGTTTACTTTCCCCTTCAAAGTATTCTGTCTCTTACATGCAGTGCCTGTCACAGGCCTCTCAACACAATGACATGGCATGGACAAAGAAGGTCTCTGTTCCTCATCCTACTTCTGTATCACTAAGGAGTGGTATCTGGTGACCGATTGACCCAGGGCATCCTCAGCGGCCCGTTTGCATGCCTGTTTGATGTTTTCTTCCCGCTTCAGACACTTCAGACGGTTGAAATGACAACCACAGGTAACTTATCTAAGGAACCCTAGGCAAAAGCCGCTGGGAAGAACAGACCTTGCAATCAAGGTGAGAGTGAGCACCTCGGTGGAGACTGTACATCCTTCGGACCCACCACACACCCTTACTTCTTCACAGCTCCAAGTGCTCTCCCGAGAGCACCCCAGGCCCAGTCTAAGTGAAAGGCAGGCCTGGCTCCACCCACCTCTGGATCCCTTGAATAGGAAACCCTGCCTGACAGTGGGTGAGGGAGGGCCTCTGGGCGAAGGCTCCAAGCTGAGCACCTGTCCCGACGCTCTGCAGCGGGGTAGGGGTCGGAGGACTGGACAGGTATAGGGACAAGATGTCCGGTGAAGGGCTCCTGAAAGAGTGAATAAGGCCTCCCCGGTCGCTGAGAATAGACAGAGACCGCGTAGGATGCGGAGGTGATGCCGGCGGGGTAGCCAGGGGAGCCGGCCCGTGCTCTGCGCACTGGTACCCGCAGGCGCGTGGCGCGGACCCCGGCCCGGCCTCGGCCCGCCCTACCTCGCCTTTTAGCGCGCACAATGCCCTTCTTCTGCAGCACGAACGTGGACCCGTTCACTAGGCTCGACACCACAGCCACGCCCAGGCCGAGCGACACGGCGGCGGGGCTCGGGCCGCGCGCCCCCTCCCCGGCCGCCGCAGCCGTCGCCGCAGTCCCCATGCCGCCCGCGCCGCCCTCCGCTGCGCGTGCGCGCGCCGCGCCCCACGGGCTGGGAAAGGAGCGACGCGGGGCGGGGCGGAGAGGGAGTCGGAGTTCGGGGTCGGACTGCGGAGTGAGCCGGGAATGGGAGCCGGGTTAGGGGTGGATGGGAAGCGTGCTGTGGGGACAGAGGAGGAGCCGAAAGGCTTTTGCGGTCTGTGCGGACGAGGAGAGATAATTCGGTAGAGCGTGCTGGTGCAGCGCCTCCGACAGAAAGCTCTGCATTACAAAGAGCCCTAGGGCGTCTGGTGGAGATGGTCAAGCTGTTCCCAGAGGAGCTCAGGTCCTCTAGGAACTCAAATCTGTTCTACCAAAGAGATGCTTTCTTCTAGCTGCTCTGCTCCCTGGGAGGTCTGCGCCTTCACTCTGGATCGTTGACCTTGTGATCATACAGTAGTGTTTCATTTTAATTCTTAATAAAGTATATCAAGGTTATAGGAGAAAGTTATTTTGACTCACTTCGCCAACTCTCACTTAAGTATTGTGGGCCATTCCCACATTTTCAAAGGCAATGCACACTTTTTCTCTTTTATTGAGTGTTATGTAGCAATCTATTTCCGTGTTATCACACAATTATTGTTTTAATAGCTGCGTGATGTCTATGAAAATATAGTGTATCAAACGGTTCATCAGATTATTGGTTGTTAGGTTGCTCCCAGTATTTGTTTTTTCTATTCTATAATTATGCTATAATGAAAACTTAATTTTAAAAAAAATGTTTTGTTTAGGAAGTATACATGTCTTTTTTGAAACTCTATAAAGCAGCATTATTAATTCTGAAGCAATATAAAATTGGACTATTTATGCATCAAAACTACTGAACGATTAGCCGAGCAGTTGTGTCTCATGCCTTTAATCCCAGCACAAACTGGGAAAAGGCAGACCGTTCTCTGTGAGTTCAAGGCTGGACTGCTCTTCAGAGCGAGTTCCAGGACAGCTAAAGCTACACAGAGAAACCCTGTCTTCAAAAACCACCACCAACAACACCCTACTAAACGAGTCTGCCGCCGTTGTTTCCTTCAGGGTGATAATCTACTCATAAAAGTCACTATTTCTGTAAGTTAGGCAAATGAAACCACTGAACTAGGGTAGTAAGAGTTTTTTGAGGGACAAACTGCCAGGCTGACTCAGAGCCTGGAGAATAGCATCCTGCCAAATGAGCCTTGTCAGATTTATCGGGAAGAGACCTGCTGGCCAGACAGCCTGGGAGTTGCTGTAGGGACTTGGATCTGTTGCAGACTGAGCCGATCAGAAACTAGATGACCTCTCCCTGAGGTTCTTGACTGGTTGGGGAAGAGAAAGGGAATTTCTGACAACCAGAGAATGAGGAATGCTGAGTTTAAGTTCCTGTGTACTCAGTAATAACCTTTCTGTTTACTGGGTAAGAATCTGGCCTGGTTTGAGCTATTGTCTTAGGAAACTGTCGGCAGCACTGACACAAGCCTGCTTTGTGACCTAACAATTTGAACCATTTTTAAATGTGCCCTTCGGTGGCACTAGTTATGTTCACAGTGCACAGCTGCATTTGCCACTGTCTTTGAAAACTTTTCCATCACTTTCATTTTTATCTCACCCCAAGCCAAGATAGACTCCAATTAGCTATTAGTGTCTTTGAATTTGCCTATTCTGGCTATTTCACATTATGATGAGTGTCCCTGGTGACTAGCTTATTTCTTGGAGTATATACTCATGGTTGAAACGTACTGTACCATATTTAATAACGTCACTCCTTTTTTATGCCCGAGTAGTATTCAGTCATATTCATATGCAGCATTTTGTTAATTTATCTACTAAAAGACATGGGTTGTTTGCATCTCTTCTGAAAAATATTTTTACCTGTGTATTTGCCTGCATGTATGTGCGTGTACTAGTTGTGTTCCTGATACTTGTAGAAGTCAAAAGAGGGCCCTGGTTCCCCTGGAACTAGAGTTACAGATAGTTGTCAACTGGCACATGACTGCTGAAAACTAAACCCAGATCCTTTGCAGGAGCAGCAAATACTCTTTACAGTGAGCCATCTCCCAGCTCCTGCTTGTATCTTTTACCCACTGGGAATTAAGCTGTAATGAAGACTGGTGTAAAAGTTTGTATGAAGTGTCTGCTTTTTTTTTTTAATAATGTTTATTTTTACTAGTAATTATATATATGCATGTGTATTTGTGCCTGTCCTTGAATGCAGGCACCTGCAGAGGCTGTTGGATCCCCTGGAACTGGAGTTACAGGCTACTGTGAGGTACCATAGGTGCTAGGAACCGAACTCAGGTCTTCTGCAAGACCAAAGCATACTCTTAATTAATAAGGGATCTCTTCAGTCTATTATTATTTTTAATATTACAAAGCTTATTTTTGACCACTCAAGTGCCTATGATCCACACAGACACACATGCATATGTGTAATTAAAAGTGAAAATAATTGGGGTTGGAGAGATGGCTCAGTGGTTAAGAGGGCCAACTGCTCTTCCAAAGGTCATGAGTTCAAATCCCAGCAATCACATGGTGACTCACAATCATCCATAATGAGATCTGATGCCCTCTTCTGGGGTATCTGAAGACAGCTACAGTGTACTTACATATAATAAATAAATAAATCTAAAAAAAAAAAAAACCCCAAAAAAACCTATTTAAAAAAAAGTGAAAATAATTAAAAAAAAAAAAAACAACTCAGACACTTCATATAAATGTTCACACCAGCATTCATTGTAGCTTCATTCACAGTGGTCAAAATAACATTATTTAAGCTTATTACATTTTAAATTACTTTTAAGCCAAGAGTAGTAGTATAAGTCCAGGACTCAGGAGACAATGAGAAGATGATTTCAAGTTTTAGGTCAATGAGGCTGTCCCAAAAAGGATCTGGGGATGTAGTTAGTGTCAGAGTGCTTGACTAGGCTCTAGATTACTCCTAGCACAGAAAAAAATAATAGTTCTTGAATTAAGCAATAGCTCCCATGGGTAACTTCAGCAAATGAAGGCAGCAGAGCAGCAGGAAGTGAACTGTGGTGATTGGAATGAGAATGGCCCCTAGTGGCTCATATGCTGGTCTCAGTTACTAGAAATGTCTAGGATTTGGAGGTGTGGCCTTGTTGGAGGAGGTGTGTGAGGTAGTGGGAGCTGAGGTTTCAAAAGGCTCTTGCCATTCCCAGTTAGCTCTCTCTGCCTCCTACCGTGGATCAAGATGTTCCTGCCCCCATGCGTTTGTGCTGAAATCATGGACTCTAACCCTCTGAAGCTGTAAGCCCAACTAAACACTTAAGTTGTCTTGATCACCATTGCATTTTGTCACAGCAATAGAAAGATAACTAAGACATATTTTTTTGAAAAGATTTCTTGAGCCTTTGAAGTTATGTATTGCTCTAGCACCTTCCCCTGCCTATTGTCTTAAAAGGTGTACATGACAACCAGTCAACATCCTGTGCAAGTCCTGTTAATCGATGTAATTGTAACAACCCATTTCCTATAATCTCCTTGGTGTTTTCTTATTGCATAGTGTTTGTTTTTCATCTATAAACCAGACCTTTGAGACCATTTGGAAACCATTTGGTGTGGAAAAAACAAAACAAAACAAAACAAAAGGTACCTTGGTCATATTGTCTCTTCACAGATATAAAACCCTAGTTAAGGCAACCGTCCAGGGAATTCAGAGCAGGAACTGGAGGCAGGAGCCATGGAACAATGCTGCATACTGACCCTATCTACGGCTTGCTTCATCTGCTTTCTTTCTTCCTTCCTTCCTCCCTTTCTTTTTTTCTTTCTTTCTTTTCTTTTTTCTTTTCTTTTCTTTTCTTTTCTTTTTTTTTTTTTGAGACAGTTCCTGTATAGCCCTGGCTGTCCTGGAACTCACGCTGTAGACCAGGCTAGCCTCAAACTCAGAAATACGCCTGTCTCTGCCTCCCAAGTACTGGGATTAAAGGCGTGTGCCACCACTGTCTGGTTCACCTGCTTTCTTATAGCTCCTGGACCACAGACCACAGTTTATATCACTCAAAATGAACTGGGCCCTCCTATAGCAAGAAAATGCATCAAAATACCGCCCTTGTGGGGTGGGGGTGGCGAGGTGGTTCAGCAGGTAAGAACACTGAATGCTCTTCTGAAGGTCCTAAGTTCAAATCCCAGCAACCACATGGTGGCTCACAACTACCCATGATGAGATCTGACGCCCTCTTCTGGTGCTCTGAAGTCAGCTACAGCGTACTTATGTATAATAAATAAATCTTAAAAAAAAAAAGAAATACTGCCCTTGGGCCAGTCTCCCAGAGGGCATTTTATCAATTGAGATTCCCTCTTCTGAAATGGATTCCTTGTTAACTTGACATATAAATACATCACTATTCAACTAGAAACTTCCTTTCCTCATTTGTATCCAAGATGGTATGTTAATATTAATACCATAGTATAATACATTCCAACACTTAAACGTTTCAGATCTTTGAAAATCCAAACACTTCATAAGTTCTGCCACTTTAAAGCATCCAAAGCATCAAAATTTACAGCTTTTTAAAATATTCTGAGTCTCTAAAATATCCAAGTCCCTGTGAAACTACAATATCTCTGTAAAGCTACCAGTCTCTTTAAAATGTCAAAGTCTCTCAATTGTGGGCTCCTGTAGAATAAAAATAAGCTTCATACTTTCCTGTTTCAAGAGGGAAGAGTCAGGGCACAGTCACACAGTCACACAGTCTAAGCAAAACCGAAATCCATAGTGTAAAACTCTGTGTCAGCCTTCAGGGACTCACAGGCTTTCAGCTCTCTCCAAAGGGCTTAGCTGGCTATCCACAACACATAACTGCTCATCTCCTAAGCTCAGGCCAGCTCCACTCATAGCAGCTATTGTCCATGACAGTCATCCAATGGTACTGTCATTTCTGAAATGCTGGTGTCTCCTCCAGCATCTGGGCTGCACTTTCACCGATAGCTTCTCCCGGACTCTCTTCATTGCCTCTGATCCTGCCACATGGTGCCAAGCCTCATCTTTTTTCCATGATCACTTCAATCCTGGACCTTGTACTACATCTGGGGCTTTATCTTCACCGATGTCCCATCTTGGCTTCTTTCTCTTCAGGGACTTCAGGCTTGGCACAAAATTCCAAGCCTCAGTTGCTCACTAGGACCCCATAATATCTTTAAGGCTAGTATCACCTGAGTGACTCTTACATGTTACCCAGTTTGGCTGTCGGTATGAGATGAAGCCGTTCCCCATGCCCCCTGGACCACAGCTTCTGTATGTTGACTCCGCAGAAACACTCCCAGAAGAATTCACCTTAGTAAGACTGGTCCCTTCTTAATCATTGCTAATTCCTCAGCTCTAGCTATCTAGCACCGATTGTCTCAGAAAAGCAAAGATCTCACTTTAATTGCGTTTATTTCAAAACATCACCCAAAGCTCACGGATAGACTTCTTGCTTTGATCTGAAACTTAAAAAGTCAAGCCTTCATCATCTGCATTTTCCTCTACACTCTTATCTTCGAGTCTCCCACGGAATGGTACACTGAACTCTGAACACTCAATGACTTTCCCGCTTCAAGTTTCAAATGCTCCCCAAGTCCTCCCCAAAACACAAGGTTTGATCTGTCAGCAGTTACCCACTCCTAGTACCCATTTCTCTCTAAGGTTTTGTTGCTGTGATAAACACCACTACCCAAACCAACTTGGGAAGGGAAGGGTTTTTACTCAGCTTACAGTTCCACATCAGAGTCCATCAATGAAGGAAGATGGGGCAGGGACTCAAGCAGGACAGGAATCTGGATGAAACAGAAGCCATGGAGGAGTGGTGCTTTCTCTCTAAGTTTTGCTCAGTCTGCTTTCGCATAGCACCCATGACCACCAGCCCAAGGATAGTGTGGAACTAAAATGGCTCAGGGTTATGAAGGAAGGGTCAAGGGAGATTTCACCCCTGGTACCTCAAACAAGAGGATGACAGGAGTTAGACACTTCCCCCCTCCCAACCTGGCACCATAAAGCTGGTTCCCCCACCATCAATCCTAGCAGGGATTTATTACCCTGACAGTTATCAGGCTTCATTCCTTGTTTGACCTTACAAGCCCCCTGCCATGCCCCACTCTGCAACCTATAGCCCTGAGTATGTAGATGAAGTATCATCCAACACCCCTGCTCTGGCCAATGGTACACAGCCACACAAACCTTGTCCCAGAGACCCTGACAACCTCCCTGGGGACATAAATACATCTCCCCCCAATAAATGAACTCTATCTTGGGTATCAAACTAGCCAGCATCCTACCTTTTGGGGGTATTCATTTTCTCCCATTTGCTAAGGTATATAGCATTTAGAAAGACTATGTATTAATAGTTCCATTTTTATTTGAGCTTTTTCTCTCTAATATATATATGTATATATATTATCTATACTGTTTTTAAAGAGTTATTTATTTCATGTATGTGAGTACACACTGTAGCTGTACAAATAGTTGTGAGCCTTCATCTGGTTGTTGGGAACTGACTTTTAGGACCTCTGCTCGCTCTGGTCAACCTCCCTTGCTCTGGCCCAAAGATTTATTTGTTATTATAAATAAGTACACTGTAGCTGTCTTCAGATGCACCAGAAGAGGGCATCAGATCTCATTATGGGTGGTTATGAGCCACCATGTGGTTTCTGAGATTTGAACTCAGGACCTTCAGAAGAGCAGTCAGTACTCTTACCTGCTGAGCCACCTCACCAGCCCCTATACTGTTCTTTTACAGAGTTTTCATGTCATTACATTTTTTTGTTTGTTTGTTTGTTTTTTAGAGACAGGGTTTCTCTGTACAGCCCTGGCGGTCCTGGAACTCACTCTGTAGACCAGGCTGGCCTCAAACTCAGAAATCTGCCTGCCTCTGCCTCTCAAGTGCTGGGATTAAAGGCGTGCGCCACCACTGCCCAGCATCACTACACTTTTTAAAGTGAATAATGATATGGTAGTTTGTGTGAGAATGGCTCTCATAGGCTTTCACATAGTTGAATGTTTGATTCCCATTTACTAGGCTGTTTAGGAAGGATTGGGAACTATGCCCTTGTTGAAGGAGGTGTGTCACTGGGGATGGGATTTGAAGTTTCAGAAAGAGCATGCTAGGCCCAGTCTCAAGCTCTGCCTCTTGCCTGGAATTGGGATGTAAGTAAGCTTTCAGCTACTATTGCAATGCCATGCTTGCCTGTTTCCTGCCATGATGATCATAGACAAACCCTCTGAAGCTATAAGCAAGCCCCCAATTAAATGCTCTCTTCTATAGCTGCTTAGTTCATGGTGTCTCTTCCCGGCAATGAACAGTAACTAAGGCAGATGTTATATGTAAATACAAGTCTTTGACTTCTTCTTGTAGTCCAGGCAAATCGTAAACATTCAGTCCTACCTTTGAAACAATTTTTTTTTTTTTTTTTTTGGCAGTCAGTTTGTGGTGGTGCATGCCTTTAATATCAGAGCTCAGGAGACAGAGGTATATGGATCTCTGTGAGTTCCAGGCCAGCCTGGTCTACAGAGTGAGTTCCAGGACAGCCAGGGCTACACAGAGAAACCCTGTCTCGAAAAAAAAAAAAACATTACAACAACAAAATCAAACAGACAAACAAACAAAAAACACCACCAACAACAAAAAAAATGAAACAACCCCTGAACCAAACTGGTTTACCTGGTTTTGGCTCTTCAGGTTTTATTTGAATAATCCACTGTTACTCTGATAGCCTGCCTTCATATGCTCATATGTGACTAGATGTTTCCTTTTTTGTGGCTTTTCCCATACTTCCTTTGTTCTGTGGATTTAGTGTTTTCATGATACTCTTATGAGGCAGGTTCTTTTTTTTTTTTTTTTCTATTTTGGTTTTTCGAGACAGGGTTTCTCTGTGTAGCCCTGGCTGTCCTGGAACTCACTCTGTAGACCAGGCTGTCCTTGAACTCCGAAACTTGCCTGCCTCTGCCTCCCAAGTGCTGGGATTAAAGGCGTGCGCCACCACTGCCCGGTGAAAATTTTTTTAAAAATTAAAAAAACAAAACAAAACAAAGCATAGAAACTATCTGGTCGTGGAAGCTGTAGTGTGTCACAGTGTGTCCATACATCTTCACTTGCAAATGCAATGAGTCACTGGTCTGGTTTTAGATCTCTGGCTTCAGCTACACCATCATTACTGGATCCTCACCAGAACTCCTCTTGGTTATTCTGTCGTTACCCTATGTCATGGAGACACTGCAGTTTTGGGTCTGCAGGACCAGCCCTTTCTTAAGTTCCAGCACTTCATAGATGAGGTAGATTTTGGGGTAGGCCAACTCAAACACCTGGATTTGGGCCTGGGTGATAGCTGAGGTGGTCAGCCTACCAAGCTGTCTTGCATCTGCACCACCAGGGTGATCTTTCCAGCACGGCTCTGGCTAGCTCACCCAATGTTGCAGCCTGTAAGGGGCAGGGTTGACTCTCATGTCTTTGAGGCTAGCTCTCCAGCACCCATGACTCTTCCCAGTGCTGCAACCTGTGAGGGGTGAGGCCAGGCCTGCACAGCCCTTGGACTTTTACACGGGTTCCAGGCGGCAGCCCAGACTAAGGACATCCTGGTCTTTATTGGCAATATGAGCTATGGACCCAGACCCCTGATACTACATAGCCATGGACCCAGACATGGCCCTTAGTGACAGCATGAGCTGGGACTTCATCACGGCCTTAGGTAGTGGGACAGGCTACTCATACCAGGCTATTCCTCTACTGGAACATTGTAGGGGTGTCCCGCTGCCCAGGAAGGTCTCTGGATATCCTCCGCCTGCCTGGCTGGCTTCTGTTTCTAGGAGAAATAGCTATTTGACAAATTCTTTCTTGATTTTTACCTTTAACCCAAATGTTGTGAGACACTGAAACAGGTAGATCCCAAGAGCTCACTGGCCATCTAGTCTTGTGGAAACGTAAAGCTTCTCGCTGGGTGATAGACCATTTCCATATTGCTAATCGTTATTGAAGGAAGTCAGGACAGGAACTCAAACAGGGGAGGACAAGAACAAGCTTACTGTGAGAGTCACAGCCACTTTCTAGTTTAGATTGTCTCTTAGAGAGGGTGGATATTTGTAGTGGTTGGGTAGAGCGGCAGGACCCTGAAGGCCACAGCGACCGTATCCATTTATTGAAATGAATCACCATCTCTGGGGGGGGGGGTGGTGGGAAACTTCACAAATACAGCAGGGCTATCAGAAGTAAGGCAAGAATCTGTTAATCTCTGAAAATGTAGGGAGCAACAGCACTCACCTGGTTCATTGCAGACACTTGGGCACCAATGACTCCCAAATGAAAAGAAATTCTAGATCCCAGTTTGTAAGGAGCCAGGGACAAACGACGAATTTGCAAAAACTTGAAGGAAATCTGAGCAGAACCACTGGCCAAATCAGCAACCAAAATCCATGCAAGTTTGTGAAGCTAGAGCAATCGTCCCTCACATGGGGGCCCTGGCTCCCCTCCTCCAGCCCTGAGACTATCCCACCACTAAGTACTTCAACCCTGTCTAGTAGTCCCCATGGTGGCTGGCCGCACTGGAGCCACCAAGCTCTCTGCCCTTAGCCATCCCAGCTTCTGCATAGGCATTGGCTTCCCAGGTCTGCCTTTCTTGCCATGCCAGACGCTGGGCCCATTCTCAGATTTTCAAATTTTAACTTACTATCTTTAAAAAAAAAATTATTTCTGACACTTCAGATTGGTCTTTCTGTGGCATTTTATCTCAGTTAAAATTCCTCTTTCTTATCACCCACCACCATCCTTATTTCATTCAGCCACTTTTTGTGTCGTTGTAATCATTATTTTGTATTCTCTGAGATTTCATCTAAGTCTCATTATTAGTCAATTTTGTAGGTTTAATAATTTTTGGAAGAGTTATATTGTCTTGTTTCTTTGTTGCTATTATTACTGTTCTCTCATATATATTACTTACTGACCCCAGTTTCCCTACCTTCCCTCTTCCTATCTCCTCCTCCTAACTCCCCTATCCCCCAGATCTACTCTTCCTTGATATCCCTTCAGAAAAGAGTAGGCCGCTCAATGATACCAACCAGACATGGCATAACAAGTTACAATACTAGGCACAGACCCTCCTGTCAGGGCCGGATGAGGCAACCACCTATATCTATCAGTTGCTGGATGACATCTTTCTGATGAGAATTGGGCTATGAGTGTAGGAATCATTTCACTGACTCCCTCCCCCTCCACCAGTTGTGTTTGATTCTATCCTAGATCTCTGGGCTATCTAACCTCTGGTTCTTGACCCTTTAGGCAGTGTCAGGCATGGGCTCCCTCTGATGGGCCTCAAGTTGAACCAGTCATTGTTTGGTCATTCCCACAAGTTCTGTGCCACCATTACCCCAGCACATCTTGCATGTAGGACAAATTGCATGTTGAAGGTTTTGTAGCTGTTACCATTGGAAGCCTTGCCTGGTAACAGAAGATGACCAATTCAGGACGCATATCCCTCATTACTAGGGAGGCTTTGATAGGATCACCCTCGTAGATTCCAGAGAGTTTCCACTGTATGAGGTTTCCACATCATCCCCCCAAATGCCCTCCCATTGCAGCTGTATCACTCAGTATTCCCTCCCTCCATCCTCCCCACACCTGATCCTTCCTGTTCCCATCCCCACCTGTTCCCAGAGTTCACCAGAAACGTCTATTTATTCTATTTACCCTTCCCAGGGAGATCTACGAATCTTCCCCCAGCCCCCACCACAAGTGCAGGTGATCCCTTGAACCTTCCTTCTTACTTGGTTTCTTTGGGTCTGTGGATTGTAGCATGGTTATCTTTTACTTTACAGCTAATAACATCCACTAATAAGTGAGTACATACCATGCTTGTCTTTCCAGGTATGGATTACTTCACTCAGGATGATTTTTTCCAGTTTCATTCATTTGTCTGCAAATTTCATGATGCCATTTTTTTTTTTCTTAACAGCTGAGTAATACTTTGTTGTGCAAAGGTACCATATTTTCTTTATCCATTCTTAGGTTCAGGGACATCTAGGTTGTTTCCAGTTTCTTGCTATTATGCATAAAGCTGCTATGGACATAGTTCAGCAAATGTCCTTGTAGTAGGAGGGGGTGTCCTTTGGGTATATGTACACATCAATTGGATGGTGTTTTACTTTGTAATTCAGTTCTCTATTGGCTACTTGTACTCATTCAGAACCAAAAGAATGGTTATAGGAGATAATTCTCTTAATGAAAATGAAGACACATCATACCAAAACTTATGGGACACAATGAAAGAGGAAAACTCATAGTTCTAAGCACCTGGAAAAAGAAACTGAAGAGAGCTTA